>JH430968.1:50817-66673 GCA_000239455.1 Strigamia maritima | reverse complement strand
AGAAATTTTCTGCTGCAGAAAATTTTGAGTGCAGAAAAGTATATTTTTCTATCATTGGTTTCCATCTGTGGACTGAAAAGTGGGCAAAAAAGTGGAAAAAGTAGAATTTAAAAATGCTAAGGAAGGCAATTTGTAAACACTGCTGCTTTCTACACTCAAAATTTTCTGCAGCAGAAAATTTTCTGTCGGAATTTCTGCCAAGTGGGAACCAAGCATTATAATCTGAAAATTGGTCAGAAATTTAACCCTTTCTGCTCTGTTTCTGCCAAGTGAAAACACAGCATAAAGACTAAAGACGCGGTTGGTTCGTTAGTTTTTGCCGTTTGTAGCCTAGACTACAGTATAATCGAAGATGACGTGACTTTTTTTTAGTCATTTTTAAAATGTTTTTTCCTGTTGGATATTTTTGGGCAATAAAAAGTGAAAATCTAGAAATTCTTAACAATAAATATCGAGAAATGTTCACATTTCCTGATGATGAGCGAAGCGAACCTCGCAAATGTATGGATTTGCTCGAGTTGAAGCACTTCGTGCGTTATCCAATGAGACTTTTCAACGATATATCACGTAATAGCGGTGGTATACTGTAGTCGTAAAAGAGGGCACTTGAAATTATCGAGTTTCACTAAAACATCGACTAAAAATCGAAATTCTTAATTATTATTTTCAGTATAAAAAAAAAAAAAAAAAAGAAAATAATAATTACAAGTTAATTGGGCAGAAAATCCAGATTATACAAGTAATTCATTATTCATGTTTTTCATTATCACAATTCATAACCTACATCGACTAAAAATCGAAATTTTTAATTATTATTTTCAGTTTTTTTTAAAAAAAAGAAGAATTCGCAGAAGAACTCGACTTATTTATAATTTGCGCTTACAGAAGTCACTTCACGTTGAGTATAATAGATATAGAATCCAATACCTTCTTATAGATGAGCTGCACTCAGTGCTTCCAGTGTCACTAACTCGCGATTGTGACATTGGTTTTGTGCGTAATGTCTTGTGAAATAATCTTTTGCTATTGCACAAATGTGTTATTCAAGATAATTTCGCAAAAAATAAAAATGTTAGAATTGAACGTTTGTGAAAATGGGAGGTGGATGAAATCCACTTATTTGAGGGGGAAAAATTATTTTTATCATTATTTTTATTTTTATTTTAAATTCTCACTGACAAATTCATTTTCTGTTTTAATAAGAGTCAAATCTTTTTTAGGTTACATGTCTTTTAAATCTGATGTACATTAGGATTGGATTATTTCCTTTTACAGATTGCAATCTAATCTTAAAAATGACATTTTTTAAGTTGAACTAAAAAATTTTACCATATTCCCCTTCTTTATTCGCCATGCTGGATTAAACTGAGTCTGACCAGGGTGCCGGATAATCCGAATTATCCGAATCATCCGGCATAAAGTGAGTATTACTTTTTACGGCACTAATTCGAATTTTACGGCAGGCTGGAAAAAAGATCAGTTGTCAACTTGTAGAAATCTGGCTTTTACTGGCATGCCGCAAAAAGAGGAGGAATACATTGATTTGATACAAATGATTTGATTTCGGTATTCCGGTCAATTCGTTTGCATTGCGATCAAACAATGCTATGTTCCTACTTGGCAGAAACTCAGACAGAAAATTTTCAATGTGTTTCTGTCATTGGTTCCCACCTGTGGACAGAAAAGTGCAGAAGAGAAGAATTTAAGGACGGCAATTTGTGGTTTGTGCACAGTTTTACTGATTTATTACATCTGTAAAAAGAACAAAAACGCTGCACAACATTTTCTGCGGCAGAAAAATTAGAAACATAGAGTTTATTTTTTCAGCCCTACTATTTTCTGCCTAATAATTAAGGAAATTAATTTCTGCCCAATTTTCAGATTGAGGTCCTCCCTAATTAGGCAGAAAATAATGGGCCGCAAAATACTCTATTTCTATTTTTTCTACTGCAGAAAATATTTGAACCAATCAAATCCTTTTCTGCTCAATGACATCGTCTTGACCCCTGGTCATTCGCTTTTCTGCCAAGTGGTAACGAACGACAGAAAACAATAACTTTCTGCACTCAAAGTTTCCTGCAGCGGAAAAGTTTTGACTCAAGTGGGAACACCCAGCATACAAAACAAATGAAAGCTGAATGGAACAAGGCACAATATATGATAATTTAATATCAACAAGACTGTATTCACCAATTCAAACAAATCAAACTCGAGTCTCGAGATATTTCCCCATCACATTACTTTAAATATACAAAAAATGTCCATACACACTTGTCTAAACAAGAACCCATTGCTGCTCACTCGCTTTAAAAGCCGAAAGCGACGAAAAAGTCTTGTTCAAACACTTCGTACGATATAAAAATCAATTTCAACCCGAGGCATCACTTCCTTTCTTTTCCTTTCCTTCTCTCTCGAAGTTGCATCCCTCGACTAAAATTAAAATCGATTACGTTTGCAGGAATCATTGGCGAAAGAACGAGCTGAGAATCAGCTTTTAAACGAACCCGAATCGAGCCGAGCCGAGCCGAGCCGAGCCGAGCCGAGCCGAGTCGAGCTTCTCGTTTCTCCCACGGCATTCTGTTTGAATCGATTGTCGCATAGCGGCGCTCTAATGGCTTTCCAATGTGCTCACGTGATCTCCATCGGAATCAATTGGCTGCAGCCATTAATTCCAAGTTCCAACCGTGAATCGGAAACGGCTAACTCATGCATTATTCACGAGATCCGCCGAGATCCGATTCGGAACCTAACTCGAGATACCTCATATAGTGTCACGCATTGCCATTCACCTTTAAAACCCCACATGGCCACGAGAGAGCGCCCAAACATTTTTTTTTACAGTTAATATTTCACTCACTCACTCACTCACTCAATTCTCTCGGATTAGTCGAAGAGACTATTTGTTATGTCATTTCCGGAAAGAGTTTACCATCACACGAGTTTAATTTGAACCAAGTGTAATTCACTCTTTTTTCATTGGCGGCTGCTTTTTACGTTCCACAGCCCTCTGGTGACAGTAATGCCAAATGAGACATAAACTTTTTTATTGTATATTAGAAAGGAAAGGAAAGGAAAAAAGGTTGTAAAGTACTAAAGTGAAATTAATTCAGAGTTTGAAAATTAAAATTTCCACACAATGGAACCAGCATTGAATATTTCATGCGTGCCATTGTCTTTGTTGATTACATGGCTGATCATGACCATTTGTTTACATGTTTATATGTTTTCCACAATAAGACTATTGCCATTGCATTGCCAAGTGCTCGTGTGCTGTGTATACTTGTTTTTTACTCTTGGTCCCTAGTGGCAATAAAAGACCTATAGTAAATCACCTGAGAACCAAGTGGGCTTGTTGGCACTGGAATAAGCCTAAATTGTTTAAAGTCAGCTAATTTAATTATTAATCTTCTGGCAATGTCCATGTTAAACCAATGGGGATCTATAGCCCATTGGTGAATGAGGTGGAGAAGTGGTGAATATATAACATTCATGCTAGGTTCCCACTTGGCAGAAAGTCAGACAGAAAATTTTCTGCTGTGCAGAAAAGTATGTTTTTCTGTCGTTGGGTCCAACTTGTGAACTGAAAAGTGGGCAAAAAAGTGCAGAAAAGTAGAATTTAAAAATGGATGCCAGCTAAGAAAGGCAATTTGTAAACGCTGCTGCTTTGTACACTCAAAATTTTCTGCAGCAGAAACTTTTCTGTCGAAATTTTTGCCAAGTGGGAACCAAGCATTAGTCTCAGATTCTGTTATTGGAGTTCCAGGTAGCTTAATGGTAAAGCAATTGGGGGAAATGGGTTCAATGGAATCTGCGCTGTTTGGCTGTTTGTTTTTCACCAAGTACGGATGTGATGAGAACATTAAAGCCATTGATTTTCTAATTTTGTAAATCCCATGTTAAACTATAATATAATTAATCGAATACAAGTTTCCATTTTTAAAAAAGTTCGATGTAAGTTATTTGAGTTTACAGGCAGCAGTTGTTTAGTTCAAAGTGGTTAAGGCTTCCAGCAGCTGCTCAACTGTTTGCGAGTCGAAAATAAATCAGAAACCTAGTGGCAGACTTAAATTGAAAGTCCAAGAAGCCTCGAACTCTTTCGAAAATTTAAATTCCTGATATGAGGAAAAAAATAGCAGGGAGAAGAAAAACTTTTAGGTGCTGGCAAAGAGGAAAGATGTTTAAAGGCTGCTTTTCACTTACGAAGCAAAACTCATCTTTCTATATGGGACTGTTTGTGGGAGAAACTACAAGTTTAAAGTATACGAAGAAGAGAGGCGAAGCGCTGTTGTAGCCATCAGTTTATCAATGCAAAAAGTTGAGTTTAGAAATCACTTGTAGATTTAAGTTGAACTAATCCAGACGGCAATCATGACGTATTATCATATTATAATTTGTTGAGGATTGTCCAAAGCTTTTAGTAATATTTTTAATACACGGTAGATGGCGCATGATTTGTAATGCGCCATCTCTACCGTTAAGTGGATTTAGTTAGATGGATGATAATCAAAAAGACGTCAAAATTTAACACCCCAAGAACTTCAAATTGTAATTCTATCGAACTAGGTTATTACCGCTTATTACAGGTTATTATAGGTTATTATGGTCTGGGATTTGATTTAACAGCATTTCATGGTTATTGGTGAACTGGAATATGATTTAACGGGGTTATTGGTGAACTGGGATATGATTTAATGGGGTTATTGGTGAACTGGAATGTGATTAAACTATATTTTACAGGATTTCTGTCAATGCAGGATTTCCGTTAATGCG
The DNA here is from genome assembly GCA_000239455.1 of Strigamia maritima. Taxonomy (NCBI): domain Eukaryota; kingdom Metazoa; phylum Arthropoda; class Chilopoda; order Geophilomorpha; family Linotaeniidae; genus Strigamia; species Strigamia maritima. Next base: position 61,903 of record JH430968.1, on the reverse strand, counting down.
ATTTTACAGGATTTGAATTAAGGGAATTAATTATTATTCATCTGGGATTTATTAAATTGTTAAAATGTTTCAGAAGTTTTTTAAGTTATGTAGTAACGGGTAGTTTGTACTATTGTAGTTTTTGTAGTCGGTCATAAAAATTGTCAGTAAAAAAAATTTCTAATTATAAATTTTTTCATCGCTTTACTACCACATAAATTATAAAAATAAAAGTGTTGAGGACAATTAAACAGTAATTATGTATAAAGACTACAAAAATCAGTATCTCTTTTATGTGGCCTCAGTTGAAAAAAGTTTGCCCACCCCTCGTCTAATAAGATATCTGGCACTGATGAAGACATATCACATAGCAAAAATAATTATAATAAAAAGTAGATGTGGTTTCATGAGTTTTATAGACATCTGAATACATGTTGCCAGGTTGGTGGTCGATTGGTTGGGGTGTAAATCTAAATTCGCCTTGTGACACGCATTTACACGAAGTTCTAGATTGGTTTATGACATGATGAGATGAGGATAGAGGGAAGTGTCTAACATATTGGAGTTGTGGTCCCAGGATTTCTGTGTAGTCATATAGGGTTATTGACAGACAGTTTTATCCCGATGAGGCCGACTGGTCAGGTCTTTCTATCGTCATTCCACAGATTGGATACAGGATGAGGTTAGTAACCCTCGGGCTGATTGCAAAGGCGCTATAGTCACTAACATACCGTACGTCGATATGAGTGCGAGAGAATAAGAATTCAACTTATTGCTTCTGTCTCTATTGTATTGTATAACTACATTAACTATTGTTGCGGAATGCGGACTGAGGGCCACCCAATTTTCTGCTGTAATCTAGTCCAACAATAAATCAAAAATTTATTTCTAATTCCGAATAGTCTACATTTTAAGATCCAAGAAAGGACTAATCAAAAACAGAAGCAAAAGTCACATAACCTACAGTAATAATTGTTGATATGGTTGATGGTTACATATGTGGGAAATTGTATTTTTGCCAGTCAAAACTTCGAATCTTCAGCATTTTGGGTTTCTGTATAACATCACCTCTTTTACGTTTGATGGTTGTGTTGCTACAGTCATATTGCTTCTGACCCAGACTGGAATTTTCTTAAAATTAGCCTGTAATGCCAACAACTAAATGGAAAGGCAAACACCACCCTATAATTTTGTTTAAATATAACTTTTTGTTTAGTTTATACAATTTTTAACTATAATATAGTTATGTACAGTTTACTGCACAAAATCAACTTATATATAGGTTAAAAAAAGAAGTGTAATAGCTACTGGGCATGCTCAGCCTACAGTCAAAGAAAATTGTTGCCGCCTCAACGGCTAAAAGCAAAGTCAAGCACAGCTTAAGCGAAAACAAATTTCAAAGATGTAAAACTTCAAATAGCTGAATTTTAATTTAACCGCAAAGGAAAGAGAGAGAGAGAGAGAGAGAAAATAGGGTTTACCGCGTAAGCGGCTACTACGGCCATACACACCATTAACTGACAGAAAGGAATCTGGCACATTAAAACTGACTAATTAAAATTGACTAGGAACTTAATAAAAAACCAGACATACACTCCTCATTAAATCAAATCAAATTATATATTCTACAAACCTTAATAAAACGAAAAACAGAAGAAACACTAAAACAATCATCAAGAACATCAAGAGATAAAAGAGAATGATGAAATAGAAAAACGAGAACATGCAGTAAAAAATGTGTGCAACGGAGAGCTGAACACCATCAGCTACACACGAAGGGGATTATGATGTGACATCAAAAAACTGACCGCAAAGGAGACTCAGCCCTTCATTTAGCTGTCGTGTATGGTACAAAGAATGTCCTGTACAAATTTGGTGGAAAATGTTTAGATTTTCGTTCTGTTACTATACTTATATTTATTTAAAATTTAGTGTAATGACATTATGGATATACTTCTAGTTTAATCTTTCATTATTCTATCTACCATAGGCCTTTCGACTGTTCACCAGTCTTCTTCAGTGGTTTAATCTTAATTAGGATATGCATTAAAAATAGATGTTTTACTTATATTTATTTACAATGTCATGGTGTGATTGTAATATTATTTGGATTAAAAGCTGCAAGTTTTAGATTTTAATCCACTCGGATCAAAAATTCTTTATTATTACGGTAAATATAATTTGATTTCATTGTCTAATTATTAACTCAACAGCCAATTCTATGATGTAGAAAAACATTCTATCTGTAATTACAGTAACTCAACACAATGCTTCACTGCCACACTTTGTTTACACTAGTACTTTCATTGTGGGAATGGAATTTGAGATAATTGCTTTTTTATGTGATGACGCAAAAATTAAAATTAAAATTCGATTTTAACCGTGTAAATTTCCTATTTTTTTAACAAAGAAATTCATGAGTTAAAATCAAGTTACATAGGTGTGATACGACAAAAGAGAAAGCTAATTTTTATTAAACAAAAATCTTATTATAGTAAAAAAATTATTGTTAATGAATATGCATTGAAGTAGATCTTTTTATACGTTAAAAATAATTTTTTTGCAACAATGTTAAATAATTTAATACCGAGATGCACCTAATCGCATACAACAACAAAGCAAATTAATCACTCTACGTTAAACATTAAAAAATTAATTTTAATATATTTCGTCAATTGTTAAAAAAAAAAAAAATCTGCCTTAGTTCATTGTTGCTGTACCGTACATCGGTCATTCGGCTGCCCATCATAACTTGCTCTATCTCGCACTTTATCTCGCGCCACATTTCACATTTTTCAACAAAATTTAATTTTTTTCTTAAATTTAATGTCTGTTTAGCAAAACTTAATTACATACTTGTAATTTTTTAAAAATAAGAAATAAAACTTGAGCTCTAACAAATAAGTGGGAATCAATGATCCTCACGGCCTCACTCTTCTAGCTTAGACTGAAAAGCCCTGTCACCTAAACCAACATTATACAGTGTACACTCTAGAAGCACTTTTAAGACAATGGATTTTCTATTGTCCGTTTACTATCACTGAATTCTGATCCGATTTTAAAATTTCTTTTTTTTTTAAATTTTATTTTATTTTAAATTAATCCTACGACCCGAGATCAAAGTTCTAAAGCGAGGTGAATGCTTGTTTAGTAATAACGAATGATGTTTAAGCCTACTCTACTTTGCCTGAATACTTTCAGGACCAAGAACATCTGGCAAAAATGCGAAAGTTCAATTTATTTCAACAATTGTTTGTTTAAAATATTGTAATAATTGAAAAATCAACAAATAAATAAATTTTTGTACTTTTAAGAGTTGGAAAAAAAAGTTTTTAATCAAAATTCAATTTAAACTCTTGTTGTTTGTATGCATAAATTATTTCTGGCTCGGATATTATTTGCAGAGTTGAAATAAAGTCTGGTTGAACGAAACTGAAAGATAAAATACATAAAATATGAAGAGATGAATAAAATAAGATAAATTAATAATAGCAACAACAGTAGGTATCTCGAGTGTGGAAAATGAATAATTAAATATTGTTAAAGTTTTAAAAGTTTCTATCAACTTGTAAAACTCAAACTGCAAACATTTCACTGGATTACAGTACTGCTTGAAAGATACCAACGGTTAAAATAGGATTGGTTTCCATGACAACAGGCATATCAGTCAACCGATTTGCTCGACCATCCAAGATGGCGCTCGTCGAGCAGTTGAGCCAATGACGACCTTGTTTCGATCAGTGTTGCGTGAAAGTAAATGATCCAAGAACGTCGACTGACAGTACCAACAAATAGCGATTAACTGGCCGCTAAACAAATATAAAAAATAAAAATATTTGGATGGACTCATTTGTTTTATTTTTTATTTTTTATTTTTTTTATAGGATCTTTTATTTTCGATCAATAAAATAAAAACAAATGTTAGAAATAATGAATTGAGAATAAAAAATAAAAAAAAATCAATTGCAGAAACTTATCTAGAAAATAATCAAGATATGGATTATAAAGGAGAATTTGAAGACGATTGAAGTTGAAACTCAATTAGTGTCTCGTGTTTTTCCACTGGAAAAAATAAACATTTTTCAAGCTGATTGCAAATATTTGATTAAATATTTTTATTTTTTTTTAAATTTAAAAAAGTTATTCATATTTTAATCCCAATTTTTGTTTTTCATCTTTTCTTCAAACAGTATGAAATATAAATAATTATGAATAATAAAAAAAATGATTTTTATCAATATAACTGCTTTCTTGTACAACCCCTGGCAAAAAGTATTCAATCAGATACTTTTTTTAAAGTCAGAAAAATGAAAATTTTTTAAAAGTTGTAATGCAGACAGGCAAATGACAAATGGATTTTTGGGATTTTGTGTAAAAATTTTGGAGATTGCTCAAGTAGTTACTGCGGAAAAAATTTAAAACCACCAAAATCAGGTTTTTGCAATTCTTGAGAACGGTTAAAATTAAAATTAAAAACTAAACTGATTTAAGATGTGTAATTTATTTGTTGTCAACAATCAAAATTTTCAAAAAAATCATTGTGACCAGAATTTTATTCCAAATCCAATGATACTTCACGAAGTTTAACTAACACATCCAGGATGTATAACTTAATTCATCAAGAATTCTAGTCACAATAATTTTTTGAAAATTTTGATTGTTGACAACAAATTACATGGCTCCATTATAACTTTTTTTGAGGGCTTCGCAGACCCATACATCCAATTTAGAAAAGTTGCCCAAGAAATTGAACATCCTAGATGAGTTTAATTTTTAATTTTATCTTCAACAGTTCTCGAGATATTGTCAAAATTCAAAAACCTGATTTTGGTGGTTTTTAATTTTTGTCTCATTAACTACTTGAGCAATCTTCAAAACTTTTACACAAAATGATAGCTCTACCATTTCTATAAATCCCTTTAAAACCATTTGTCTGTCTGCATTACGGCTTTTAAGAAATTTCTATTTTTCTGACTTTAGTACCGGGATGTTTTTAGATGAGTTTTTTTTTGGTTTTTTTTGTATTGGTAAATTGATTTAATCTTAATTTAATGTTCCAATTAAAAAATGGCAATTTAAAAGCGGCGATCTTCAATGTACCGGAACTGTTCGTCCACATATAATAGTTGGCTAAGGTAGATAAAAATAAAAATAAAGTCGACTTTGATTCAGTTTCAAGTTTAACTCGAACACCGTTGCATCTATTTCTAATGGTCCATTAAATTGAGTTTCTTATCCAATTAATCGCATCCATTAAAAGTGGATTAAAAATCATTAATTTTCGTCTCAACACAGAAAAAAAGTAAATCTCAAGAGAGATTATTTTACGATTCATTTCTCGAATAAAATTTCATTATTAAACCAATTAACTTAACGTGCCGTACTAAAAAATGTAAGCTAATGATATTGACTAATTACTGCCAATTGTATTTAACTTTAAATATAATTACCATTGAGAAATACTGAATGAGCAGAAGAAAAAAAGTCTTTTCAATAATGCAGAAAATTGAAATTTGATGATATAATGTCAACATATAGCACTGCGGCGTTATGATGTTTATTAATTATTAATTTTTTTTCTGTTCTAATAAAAATCACAGTCAATCGCAGCGGAACTAACTCGTTGGTTATGATGGTTTGTGATGCATTTAATTTCCTTACCGCAAACGACCTTTTATCAATGCAAATTGTCGTAAATATTAAAATTCGCTTTTATTTGATTATTCGCGTTATGAGAAATCTTCGCATATTTAATTTTGAATTAAACATTAATTCTATTAAAATTCAACTGGAAAATTAACGATATATCATTTTTAATCAACTTACTTAAAAATTAACCATAAAATTCTTATTAATTTCAGTTGCTCCACTTTTATCACAACTTCTTCGAATTTTAAAATTAATCAAAAATAAAAGTGTCAAAAAAATTTTTTTTTTTTATTTATTTATTTTCACTGGTTCCATCATTCAATAATGTTTTATTTTTATTGTGTCAATTCCACGAACACAGTCCAATAAAAAGTGTTCCCAAAACGATTGTAAATAAAAGAAAGGCTTAATTTTCATTTTCCATTTACTTGGAAGAAATGGATGGTGAAAAGAAGGAAAAATTGGTACGAGATAAAAAGGTAATATTAAAGAGGCAATGCCTTTCACCTGAGTTGACACCTCTTTAAGGACTGGACAACCGGTAAGTTTTCCCAGCATCGCTGCTCAATAAAAATGTCACGTGAGGGTCCTAAGGGACAGTAAAATCGTATTTGCAATGTCCTCGGTGCAATGTGCGGTCATTGGCTTGAATAAAAGAAAAATATCAGGCATCTAAGTTTTTTTTTTTTTTTTTTTTTTCAACTTTAATTAAGTCATTTTACAATAAAAAGAAAATGTAGAGCAAAAGAGACATTTGTTCTTCTCTTTTTTATTTATTTAGTTTTTTTTTTTTTAATTCCTTCGACTTCGAGTGTCGACGTCTAGCATTGATGCATCAGAGAATCAATTTATTAACGCGTTGTTCATCTGTCGGTTTGACTTCCCCTGTGATGACGGCAGCGGTGACAAATTCCTTTAAAATGAAAAAAAAAAGTGTAAATCTCAAGTCAACATTGATTTCATTAATTCTGCAATGAAAAAAGAAAGCATAATTGAATTTCTGACATTTTTATTGACTTTACAAATTGGTAAATTTATTTCATAAATTTATTTTTGCATTAATTTTCCAAGTTTGGTCTCGTGACTCAATTCAACCAATTTGGGCGTCTAAATTCTAAAAGCATCACTGCATAGCCGATAGATTTTGATGATTCTATCGGCATCCTACGGTTAGTGCTGCTCTGATTGACTGTGACTTTTATTAGAACTAGGCGCAGTGCCAAACGTTGACAAAAATGGGAATTATAATGTCAATGATCTCATGAATAACTCATGGAAAAAGCTGTTAAATATGCATCGCACAAGCTATGTTTTGACACGTGTTTAAAACCACGTTTTGTCAATGCGCATAAACTATGTATACAAAAATAACACGTTATACGGCATTCTACCGTAATTTGTAAATTTAATTTTCCACAAAATGGGACTCGTTTGGAAATCGTAAACATTGGTCTCTCAACTGCAATGAAGAAAACAAGTGAGCTTTCGTTTCCAATCGATTTTAATTCTGGACAGGCCCGGACTTAGAGACCCAGGACCCCTAGGCACTTGACATTTGGGCCCCCCCACCATCTCAAAGCTATTTTGGAAATTTAGCAAATTAAATGCACTAGTACAGAACATATAATTTTTAATCAACTTTAATGACTTTAATAAACATCAGAATAATACAGTTTATGTTACTACTATAAAATTTATAGAATCATACGACAAACTTATGTAAAGATTCCGCCACCGGGCCCCTAGGCTGGCTGGGCCCCTAGGCCGGGGCCTTGTAGGCCTAGGCAGAAATCCGGCACTGATTCTGGAGTAAACTCGATACGGTATCCTACCGTACCCTACACTTTTTTCAGTAAAGTGTAGCTTGATCTCCGTAGTGACTACGGTTGTAATTTAACGTTAAAAACGTACATACCAAAGTACCAAACTATGATATTGCTCCAATATAGTTAAATTGCATAACTGTAACATTGTATCTTTGTTTTTTTTAAATGGAAATAATGATATGCTAGTTTTAAATAAATTACTTCATCAAAAACTGTATTACTGGTGACCAATAACTGGTCATTACCCACAAAACAAGAAAATGTCTAAACAACATTCAGAAAAAAACATTAGAAATGTTGATTCAATATTAGAATGTCATTTTTTATCAACATTTTTTCAACATTTAAACATAACAAGATGTTGATTTAACATTAAAAGAATATTGCATATCAGCAACCGATATTCCCATGAAACGAGCCAATGTTGAATCAACATTTTTGAACGTTGATCGGTTGTTGAATGTTGTGTTCACAGACAACATCCATTAGATGTTAAATCAACACTCTGAAACAACAATCAAACAGTGGAATTATCGGTTGTTGATATGCAATATTCATTTAATGTTAAATCTAATGTTAAATCTAATATTGAATCAACATTTCTAATGTTTTTTCTGAATGTTGTTTAGACATTTTCTTGTTTCGTGAGTAATTACATCAAGTTTGGTACGAACAAACATCAATAAGATTTGTGTGTAAATAAATAGATATAAGTGGGCGATTCGAACGAAGAGAAAGTTAGAGAGAACTAGTGCGAGTGCGTTGTTGAAGAGCGCCTAGTGATGAGAGGATTTGCTGGGTCGTCGTTTGCTGACAATTTCCACGCGAGGGCGCCCTGTCGCGCCCAAACGACTCTTGATGGTCGTCGTGTGGCAATTTCCCAGCATCCCATCCCTCCTTCCACTACCTCCTTTCACTTCCCATTTGCCAATAGACTCGAGTTGATGTTCATTTGCTCTTTTCCACAGATAGGAGGCTTATAGTGCGAGCATGCGCGCTTCAAACCACTTTTAACATACATATAACGCATATAGAGGGCGCCTCATTTACCCATAACTTGTGCAAGCAAGAGATTTGAACATCTTGAAAATCATAAGAGAAGAAAGGAAATTGTTTTCATCAAACTTTTAAAGCTGAATCGAATCGAAACAACATTTTCTCATATATTGGCACTTGGCTCGTAATTGTTCTCCAGATAGAAAAATACATCTCACGGCTGTAATGACACCATTCAATTCGACTTTAACTGCACTGTCAGTGTCGCTGGAGCCAATAACTAGTTGGGTCGAGGAGAGATAAGAGTGGAGGGAAGTAGAAATTAAATAGAAACTAGAAACTTCCGGTTCATGTGCTTGCGCTTATGCTTAAGCTTGAAAGTTGAACGCGGGGGAAATGAGGCTTCGGATATGGCGGCATCATGGTTAAGCTTCACCTACTCGCTCGGAGCGAAGAAGAGATGAGAATAGACGAGAATCGCTCCTATAAATCTCTTTATGGCTGTTTTGCAAATTTAACTCAAAAATTGCCTTTTTTTCTTGACAAAATGTTTCGATTTTTATTTTACCCATCAGTTGTGCATGAGGTGTGTGTGTTTGGCGGCTGGGATGTTGGAGTAGTAATAGAAATGTGCATGCTCATTCATCTAAGATAAGTTTGCAACATTTTGCACGGTTGTGTCAATGCCAATAATCAACAAGAACAGTAGGTAAAACGAAAATGCTGTTTTTGTCACTGAACAAAGACATGTTAATTGAACTCCTTTCTAAAAATTGACGTCAATTCATGGGAAAACCCATGAAACAACCCATGAAACAAGAAAATGTCTATACGACATTCAGAAAATATTTTTTAATGTTGATAGAAATGTTGATTCAATATAATAATCATTTTTTATCAACATTTTTTCAACATTCATTCTTAACAAAATATTGATTTAACATTAAACAAATGTTGCATATCAACAACCGATAATTCCACTGTTTGATTGTTGTATCAAAATGTTGATACAAAAACTAATAATAAATGTCGCATGTCAATAATACCCATGTTCAATTGTTTCAGAATGTTGATTTAACATCTAACGGAGATTGTCTATGAACACAATATTCAAACATTCGATCGACGTTCAAAAATGTTGATTCAACATTGGGTTCCTTCATGGGAAGTTTGGATTTAGACTTTTCCACTCAAAAAAAAAAATATGGAACTGGAAAATATTGGAACTTTTTTTGAAAAAAAATTTCTGGTTGCTGAAGGAAGGGCGGCCACGGATCAAAAGCCACGAGCAGCCACTACGGGTGTCGCGGTGTAAGCGAAAAGAAGGGATTATATAACCCAGTACAAACAAAATGCAACAGCTTTGGCAGCAAGACTAAAAAAAGGCAAAATCCGCTTTCTCAATTTATCAGAAAACTTCAGCCATGTGTAAATTTAGTAATTGACTATATACTGACAAAGCAGAATAAATACTTGATTGACAGAGTTTGATCAACCACAACAAACAACAACAAACTTAATTGTCAAATCTTGATAAACTAAAAATCAGTTAGAAGATACTCTCTAATTAATGAACAGTAATGTAAATGTAATTAATTAAAAGCCATTTGCAAGCAGTTATAAGAAGCTCTTTCTGTAGTGTGTCGACTGTCGTCGACTGTCGTCCACTGTCCAGAGACGTCTAATGACAATTTAAAGCGATTACGGGCCATTAGACTTTAAAAACTCAACTGCATTGATTCGGCGCAGCTGCAAAATCATTTACAGCTCGAAAAACTTGATTTAGCAACATTTAGTTTTATCTAATGTAATTAAATTATTTTCTTATTTATCCAAGATTTGAGATTAACACGTCGAGAATAGTTAATCAGAGATCGACTTACTTTTGCTTTTGCTTTTGTCGCTATGGTGACAACGGTTGATGGGGCAAAAGCGAGTTGTTCTTGTGCAGCGATGTTTGTCGCAGCGCCCTGGTGATGGAAAGTAAAGATAAAAGAAAAGTTGTGAGAGATTTAGGAAGCGGATAAAATTGTGTGCAGTCAGTGGAAGAGGAGAAAGATACTGACGACTTAAAGCGGACCTAACGGTCGAAAATTGGCACAAAAAACAAAAAACATAAAAACTTCATTTTAATAAATAAATTAAATAAATACCAACTCATTTGTCAAAAATAATTAACATTTCAACATGACATGACCTTTAATAATTAATTTAGTTACCGGTACTGGAATCTAATTAAATGAATATTAGAGCGAGATTGTCACAAGTCCCATTGGACACTTAATAATGTACCAGAGCACCATCATATTGTATAGTACTAAGAAATTTTGTTGACAAACAACATTTTCTGCTTTGCTTCCTTCAAAATTGCATCAGTTCTTTTCACTCCTTAGCTGTAATAGGGATAACAGTGTCAAAAAGTCTTTGAGTTTTCAATGAATGGTATCTGAACATGAATTGCATTTCAGAATTTTTCATGCTGTCAATTAACCCGTTGATGATGGCGCTCTTCAATGCCTGTTTTTTTTACAATTTCAGTAAACACTGATGAAAAAACTTGTTTATTTCTTCCAATTTTTCTATAGTCAGATAAGTCAAGTTATTTTTATTTAAAAAAAAAAACAAAAAAAAAACTA
>JH430968.1:9686-50797 GCA_000239455.1 Strigamia maritima | reverse complement strand
TTTTATTTTCTATTTTTTTTATTTTTTTTTTTGTTGCAATTTCTCCAAAGTAAAGAAGTGAGAAGAAGCTAACCAAATTAAATGGGTCTTGTCATTGGAACACTCTGGTTCGAATAAGCCATTTTTCAACTCAATCGAACCATAACTTACAAGTAGAGAGAGAAAACTTGGCAACACAAACCAAACTGCTTATATACAGTATTTCACGCAGATAAAAGCCATGAGTATAGTAAATGCTGTTTATTTAACCTTATAAAACATTTCGTTATAACTAAATAATAGACTGCGGTATGATAAACCAAGCTATCTTATTCGAAATATAATATGTAAGTATTAATCTGAAGTTGGAAAAATGCAATCCCACAATACTTAATAATTCATTTTCCATTATTTATTTAGTATCAAAGACACTGGGTCGGCGAAAATAGTAGAAACGAGTCTTTAAAGTGGATAGAGTATAGCCAAAAATCATGCAAAACAAAATCCTTTCTCAATAAAGACGATATATTGTTTCCTTGGAAAACTATTAATTTTTTTATATCAGATTTTTAAAAATTTATTTCCAAATTATAGATTTGGATGTGAGTCAAAACTCTAGGAAACCCCCATCAACTACAAACTATTACGACTCACCAAGCTGATCACCTGCTCCCATTTAAAAGCAGAATTTAAGCAGCACTGGGCACAGTCAGTGGTGCTTGGATGGTAAGGTGACCTATACTGACAATATCAGTTTTTTTTTCATTTTAACATTTGCCATCTAACTCCCACTGGGTTTCTTGTGATTTTTTTTTCCTCTATACAAATGCAAACTGGAATCCTCAATAAAATTGTAAATATTTGCAAAAGTATGACATCATATTTTTTATTGGTCCATTGGTCATTTAAAAATCGTAAATGATTTTTCAGAGATTTTTTTAAAAAATAAATAAATAAATTAAAGAATTAAAACCCAAAGTTGAAGTTGTGAAAACGAGCAGAGAACAGTATGAGATAGAATAGCGAAACCAAATCGAGAAATTTGGCGATTGTTACCAGTTGCGATGTAAACCTTATGTTTTTAACACGGGGAATATACCAACTGTAACATCGGAAACAGTGTCCAGCCAGCAGTGGCCAACAATGTCCCTATCACCAAACTCAAATAAGCTGTTCGAGATACAAAATTGTAAACTTCAGCTCGCATTTGAAACCTTGTTAAATGATTTTTGGTCACACTAGCCGATACAACTGCTCTCGTTAAAATCTTAACATTACAAGATATAACACAAAGAACCACTTGTTTTATGATGTACCACGTCATCACATCTTTCTTCACATCTTACATCTGGTTGCCATGCTCATTCTAGTTGCTCTCCTTAACCCATCTACTAGGAATAATTTTTTTAAACGTGTTTCGAAAATTTTAAAAAATAAATAAAAATTATTTCCAGCATTTTAAGGGATGGCGAAAATTATTCATCTATAAAATATCTGATGTCGCATACCCTTTAAGCAATCATTTTCAAGCTTGAATATATCTGATTTCAATTTCATAATTTAATGATTTACATTAAATTATTTTCAATTAAATTGATTGATCGTCTGAATCCAAAATGAGTGCACATGTAACTGCGTTATTACTGTATCGATTATCTAGTTGTGGAATGATATTTCTAGTACTGTTAATTTGGATAATTAAGTCATTGACATGCATGTTTTACAATATGCTACAAGGTTGTTATAACCACTGACTTCCTGACCATTTTTAAAATGTTATTTATTTTTATGTCTTTGGAACTAGCTCAACGATAACGTTCTAGTTCGACTTTTTTTCTTTTTTTTTGGAAAATTTTGAAATTACGTGATTTTTCATGCCACCTGCTGTGAAAATGTTGCAAACCCATTTGCAGCATTAAACCCAAAGCAGTGTTAGTTGCCAAAATGTTCCAAAACAGGATTTATTTATTTTTAACGTTATAAAATTATTTATTTATATATATATATAAAAAAAGAGAAAAACGTGGGAGAATGAAATATCGTCTTTAAATCCAAGTTTGCAGCTCAAATTTTCTTATTTACTTACTGAATTGACACCGAGGCCCGTAATATCCGTGTGCACAAGCGCATACAGAGTTGAAACACATTCCTCCATTAAGACATCCCTCTAGACAAGCACCTGCAAAAAGAAATTAACACTAAAGCGTCATCACCAACCAACTCATTATTTCTCACTGACACTTTATGCTGCCATATCATTTTTAATAAACTTTTTTATTACGTAAAATGTTTTTCAGTTGACACGAGGCACAAAATGCAAAGTTAATAAATTTTAAAAAAGAAGAAGTTGTTTAGAATTTTTTTGGAAAATCGTAAAATTCAAAATTGTGATAATTTTTCGCTTTAAAATGCACAAAAATCATTTTGTTTTGATATTGGGGAATATTAAAGTTTAATTTATAATATGTGCGCATAAATTAGAATGTAAATAAGATTTCATTCAAAAGTAATTACTCCGCTGTCAACAATTAGCATCGCGTGTGCTCAACACGTCTCTTCACCTGTCCGCATCCTGTTTACAAGCAAAGTGAACGAAGAAAACATTTTTCATATAGAAATCAACACCCTTTACGCTTCTCTGCACAATCTATGCAGCCGATGGTGTTTAACTTTTGATTGCACAAATTTTTACTACATGTTCTCGTTTTTCTATGTTTAGGATTCATTGTTGTGGTCATCGTTCTCTTTTATCTCTTGATGTTCTTGATGATTGTCATACGGTAGTGTTTCTTCGGTTTTTCGTTTTATTAAGCTCTGTAGAATATATAATTTGATTTGATTTAATGTTGCCCCCTTTAACACGTGTATGTCTGGTTTTTAGTTTTAATGTCAGTTTTTGTTTGTCAATTTTAATCAGTCAGTTTTAACGTGTTTTTTGAGCCAGATTCTTTTCCGTCGGTAAAATGTATTCTCTTTCTCTGACGATCACGAGGTGCGGAAATAGATAAATGTTAAAAACATCTGTTTTAACTTTTAGATTGCAGAGCTAAATCGAGTATTCGCTTGTAAGAGGAAGCAATAATCTTTGATATTAACTACTAATATTGCTATGCATTCTGAGCAAACTGGCCTAATGTAATTCCCTAAATTGGCTTAACATAATCCAGTAATGATTTACAATTTTAGTTTACACTTTCGTCTACAAATAAGATTTTAGTATTAATTTTTTTTTTTAAAAAAAAGTAAGAATGAATATAAAATAAAAAAAAAATGCAAATTTGAAAAAAATCGATTGTCCATTTGGCAGTAAAACGAGCAAAACAGGTCTTTTTTTAAACAATAGACTACAATTTCCATTAACCATAAGCTATTGTTTCTCTTTGCACTAGAAAAAAAGTATAATAGTCTCCATTACTCAAATAAACAAAGCAAATAGGAATCGAACTCGAACAAGTACCGAAGTCTAGACCCAAGTTCAACTTTAAAGGTAATGTTCGACGCACGTGCATGGCAACACCAGATGGCGAAAGATTCTTTGCAGCGCCATCTGCTGCTTTAATTTACATTTTTTTAATCAATTTTTATTAAGCAATCCCGTTACTGCTCCGATACGGTACTAGCCCAAAGAAAGTCAAGAATAGTAGTACTTTAAGACGGTAAAGTACACCGGTGCCAAATGATCACAGAGTCCCATCTTTGGTGCAAATGGCTCATTACACACTCACGCATCGCTGATTCCACTTTTTGTCAACAATACCGAATCATCTAATTCGCAGAAAACCTTGTTACAATAAAAGTAAACAATTACAAAAGTCTTAGCAAGAATAGAAATAAAATTGATTGGTAAATGTCCACTGCAACAATACATTGGTAAAAACAACAAACAAAACCACTCACTCATTCTGAAGAAATCTAAACTCCGTTTCCAAATCATTGCAAGAAACTCTCATTGGCTAGAAGCTTTTCCCAGCAATTTTTTAGTGCACTTAAAAAAATAATTTGAAAAATGACCATAAAAGGGCATAAACGAACATACACAAAGATTAAACGAACATAAACGAACATAAACGAACATAAACGAACATAAACGAACATAAACGAACATAAACGAACATAAACGAACATAAACGAACATAAACGAACATAAACGAACATAAACGAACATAAACGAACATAAACGAACATAAACGAACATAAACGAACATAAACGAACATAAACGAACATAAACGAACATAAACGAACATAAACGAACATAAACGAACATAAACGAACATAAACGAACATAAACGAACATAAAACGAACATAAAACGAACATAAAACGAACATAAAACGAACATAAAACGAACAAAAAACGACCATAAACAATCATAAAAATAACCATATAAGGTAGTTTTTGGTGGTTTTTTGTATTAACGTGCAAGCAAACAGGCTCCAACCAATGGGAGTTTCTCGCAATGTTTTGGCAACGAAGTTAAGAGAATAATAATATTTTACGTTGTGGCACAATATTGATATGATGTTGCGATGCAAATTATAATACAAAGAGAATAAAACATCAATTCGAAAGCCCCAATCTGCCATTCAATGAATAATGCAACAAATGTCAACCTGCCTAACTTATTCACTCTGGATTGGACCAATTCACAATGCACAAAGCAATTATGTCTAGAATAGTGCTGTGTGCTAAAAGATTGAGGGTCCCTCACAAAAAAGTTTTGGTTTTACAAGTTTCAGAGCTACAGTAGTCTATAGGGAGCACATGCTAACGATTCCTTGAATTGAGATATAACACACAATGTGTAGGTATTTCTTTATTATTTTACTTATGTGATGCAATAAAAATGCAACATCTTGGCAATTTGCAGTTACGCTTCTAAGATTCTGTGGTCAAGGAAATTAACTTAGTCTGGATTTAATGATTGTGTAAAAATAAAAGAGTCTTTAGAAGTACTATATACTGGCTTAATCAAAGTGCAATTTGAAACAGAAAAACAAGAACTACAAATTCCAAGTGTAGATAAGGTCTAGAGACAAGAAGGGACTATATGGTTTTTATATATGAGAAGCAACTAAAACATGGTCTTGTATACTTGAAAGTAGGGATGCACCAGATATCCGGATTCGGCTTCGGTGTCCGGTGATCCGGCTGAAAATGAAAATATTCGGTAGTCGGATACTTGGAAATTTCAATGTCTGGTTTCGAATATTCGGTTCGAAATTGTTCAAAATTTCGACTAAATACCGAATTGGCGAATTCGGTATTTTGGTCAAAATTTAGTTGTATACAAATATTAATATTATAAATAAAGTGTCTTTTAATAATAATTTATATTTTTTTAAATGTTTTTTAATATTTTAAAATTCGGTTTTGAAATCTGGTGTAAATCTAGTGTTTGGGATTTTCAGATGAAATAATCCGGTATTTGACCGGTATTCGGAATTTAAATAAATTCAAAATTCGGTGAAATTCGGTATCCGGAATCCAGTAATTTTTGGATTCGATGCATCCCTACTTAAAAGAAAAAGAATTAATACTTCTCATCATAAAAGTGTATCCACTTATGGTAGAAGAAGCATGATGTTAGTAAAAAACAAATTAATTAAAAAATTGTTTGTTGTAAAACAATTTTGCCATTTTCTCCTGTAGCAGCAAAGCATAGTTTTTTTTTAACTCTACAGCAGTAAATCCACTTATTACAAATGAAGAGTATCATGAGAGATGTGTTTCTATATACCCTGCATCATGCTAAACAGTAAAATGTATTTTCATCCTCACTTGCAAAACAAATTATTAGACAGTTTGCGATTTCTCGTGCGAGACCGAAAACGAGATTTAAAAAACAAAATTTTCATTTTGTTTATTTAAATCTCGTTAATAAAATGTCGCATCAGTGTTTGCGATTTGTCACGAAACGAATTACATAAATCGGCAGCAGCAGTTTTTAGCAGAACTAGACACCTTATCACAAATTAAGCCTAAGAATTGGGCTTGTGGGTTATGTGTGACTGATTAAAAGACTAACCTGAGGTAATGTAATCGACACAACTTTGCCAAAATTGCAGCCAAAGCGGAGGAAAAATGGCGACAGAATTTTACGACAATTCTCGTGATTGTATGTAAAGCGCATGCGCAAATCAAGTTTTATACCCGACAATTTGAAACGGAATTTTTGAAAAATCTTGATCAAGACCTTTACCTTTCAAACGAGAATACATGTGACGAGATATTTAACAAAATCTCGTTATTTATTTTGGCATTCTCGTAATGAAATAAATCTCGTACGTCTATTAATTAACACCAGTACGGTACGTAACATCTTTCATTTTCTATTTCCCACTGCACATCATCACATTAGAACTTACCGTCAAAATATTCATGTAATAAAAATGCAACTTATTATAGTTTATTAGCTGATGTTTGATACAATGTTGTTTTTCGGTTTATTCGTACTTTGTACCTCAAAACGAAAAAAAGTTAATTAAAATGCACCAGTAAAAACAAGATGGTGGCGGCAGAGGTGGTGTTAAACACGTGTTCATCGTTGTAACGAGGTTAAAGTCAGAGGGAGGTGCGTTTGCGCACTTAATGACTAGTAGAGGGAACAGCTGGCGGAGTGCGCCTGCAGATTGTTATTAAATCTCATGCTTCCATCCACCATCCTTCCTCTCTCTCTCTCAGTCGCTCATTCGCTCATTCGCTCTCGGATCCACTCCGTTATATCAGTCGGATGACCCCGAGTGGAACGGAGAAAAAGAAAAAGAAAAAGAAAAATCTCATCGACTGATTTGTTATAGCGAGGTAATAAATTTGTTGCAATTCAATTGCCACACTCATCTCAACGGAAACAAACAAGAGCTGTCTCTGCCTATATCTCTCTCTCTCTCTCTCTCTTTTTGAGGCTTCGCTAAGTGTATCAGTCGTGCAGTTCCTTCTCAATTTCCTGCTGTTTATTTGTTTGTTCTCCCTATTGATTTTTCACACAGGTTAAATAAACTTGATCCTCTTCATCACTGATCCTGTTTTTGCGTTTTTCATACCTCAGTTATTGGCAAAGGTTAAATCGGAATCGCGTTTCGAGAATAAATAGAAAAATCATTTACACTGTTGTACTTAACATCCTCAATCGAAAAATATTAAAGAAACATGCACTAACAGTTGAAAACCTCTCAGTGGATTCATTATTTAGGCATTCAACATTTTTTCAACCAATTTTCCAAGTTCCAATAAATCAATAAAATGTTCTGGTTTAACTTGTAGATAACATTTTGATGTTAATTTTTAATTGAATTTTCAGTTTAGGCAACTGGGAGCATTTTAGACACCCATTGGTATCAAAATTGATATTTAATTTGGACAACATCTGCTGGATAATATACGATTATGTAGCCACTTTTCATTTTCAACATGTACTTTATGTAATTTAAACTGCATATGTTATTCATACTGCAGGAAATTTTCTACCCATGTTCTTCATGGGCATTACTCAAGTTTTGGTCATTTCATTTCGGCCTTTTGACCTTTGAAAGAAGAGAAAAAGTGTGAACTAGAAAAGGGTTGGCAGGAAATGGAACTGTGCTTGACATAATGAAAGCTATATGAGACTAAACTTCATTTATTGTTGGCTTTTGCCATTGAGAAATTTTATTAATTAGTAATTTGACAAGAAAAGCTGATTAATACCATCATAGATCCATACAAGTAGAATCACTCAACTTTCTAAATGATCCCCATTGGAAAATATATAAGTCTAACAAATGACATTTCTGATTTATTACTGCTATAAAAGAATATTGAAATAAGGTTTAGGTTTTGCAAATTAACCATGTCTTCATCACACACAGCTTTAAGAGCGTAATATATAAAATCTAAAAAATGAATGAAACATGAAATTCACAAGAGGGGTGAATGTCTTAAGCTCAATTCTTTTATGCAGAAAATACAAGTCCAAAATGAAAATTCTCATAAAAAACCAAATTTGCCAGTTTGCTACATGCAAAATCACTCTTTAAAATCAAACAATTTGTTGGCTTCTCTTTTATTTATTGCTGCACTTTGAAAATAACATTTCTGGAGTCAGCAATATTGATTTGTTATTATTAATGAAAGTTCAACTTCATTTCAACTGAATTTTTTATGTATTTATTTTTTTTAATTTTTTGTATGAAACATTAAATAACATCTAATTGATTTTTTTTTTTTTAGATTTATGATTTTTTTCATCTGTTCAGCTGCTTACATGTTATTTTACTCATTCATTATTTAAAACCACAAACAAATTATAAATTCATTCTCAAAAGCAAAAACTAAATAAACAAATAAAATAATCCCATTTAAAGCTGCTTTTAAACCATAACTCCATTAAAAAGTTGTCTTCCCTTTAAAACATGCAATCTTTAGAAACAAAAATAAATAAACAAAAAAAAATTTTTTTTGTTAAATAAATATTAACAAAAAAATTCTTTGAGATGTTTTAATATGAATTACAGATATTCTGGCTGAAATCTGAAAGCCAAGTTCAAGCAAAGTTAAAGACTGAAAAGACCACTGTACAAATCAATAAACTATTAATTTAAAAAAAAAATTGTTTTCAAAATAAAAAAAAAAAAAAAATACCCATACTTTAATTCAATAAATGTCATAAAAATATATCCTTTCTGGGATTCAGTTTATATTATTTATTGGAGAAAAAAATTTAAAAAAACTCTCAGTGTTTCAAATTTGAGTGCTGAATCCATTCAATTTAGAATTCAATATTCCCAGAATGGAATCATTTGGCCAACCTTTGTGGTATTTTAAACCTGAAGATTGATCAAGATCTTAATACTGCCAAAATCCAATAAAATGTATAAGTGTTAATTCATATTGATTTCCACTTACTTTTCTATTGGATTTTGGGTGATCAATCTTCCTCAATCATCACCACTTGGGCAAATTTACCAAAAGCACTTCTACATCTGTTTGGTACAGTTGCTTGGAAACAGGCAAAAACCTTAAAGATCTCTGCACTATTTTTTCTCACATAGTAGATCAGCTTATCCAATTTCAAACTTGACGTTTTTTTCTCTTATTCTTATTTTCTCTTATTTTTAGCTTTCATGTTTCCAATTTTTTATTATTTACTTTTCAAATTTTCATTTCAGATATAGTATGACCATAATTCAAAACCAGGCTATAGTTTGGATAAAAATGTTATCATCAAAGTTTTAATAAATAATAATACACACAAGTATATAAAAAAATATTATTATTAGTCTTTTAAATAGTAAAATTCTATAATGTCTAAGTTATGGACAATAAAATGCAGAGCATAGAGTGGATTGTCTCATAATTGGCCATAAATAAGAAAAATCTAACGGCGAAGAGAAAAAGTAAATTATGGTTGCTCTCTGTAATCATCACAATTGAAAGAATTTATTGGAATTAATTCCAACTTGTGTTCTCATTGTGCTTTCTAAAAAAATTAGATGTAATTAGATTTTAGACTCTTAGGTGTAAAGTTTTCCCAGAGCCTGTTGTAAAGCTGCACTTTTAAAGTGCACTTAATACTAATGCAATTTTGCATTTTGATATATAATACACAACTAAATACATCTTTTATTATTTTATATAGAGTAGGTGACTTATTGGAAATTCTAGAGATCACTTTCAGCATAAATTGAAAGCAGATTGCCCAGCTCCATTAACTATCAATTCTATGGGGATTCTTTTAATTTAATTTAAACTTCTAATTTATTACCACAAGTGACTAAAGTTTCTCTACAAAAAAAAAAAACAAATTACAGTTCCAGAATGTTTAATAGCCATCTCTTACATAATACAACAGTGTGTGAAAAAGTGTTTAATTCAACAAAAGATAAAGAATTACTACTATAAATTGATATTATTATTTATTATGGAAAATTTTCTGATAAAATTTTTATTTTTTGATCAATATTGGATTTTTTTTTATGCCAAATTTGTCATTGAGTGCCACTTAAAGTGAACAAAGTTATGACCAATCAAATCGCACTGCACTTTTACAAATGGTTCTCTTACAGGCCTGCCCTCATTGTTCTGTCCACTTTTTTTGCTGACTCTTGCATTAGTCCTATCGATTTCTATAAAACATTACATAGCCTGCTGCGACCCTGATTCTTTTCACTCTCATTCTCTCCTAATCCCAAAATCTCGAGTTAAATAATTAGGAAAAAATTGCTTTTCTTTTCAAAGAAAAAAAAAATTGAAAAAAAAAGAAAAAAAAAATGAGTGAATGTGAAAGAAAACAAACACTTAGGAAAATCCCTTGACAGAGAAAAATATATGTATAGTATTCCTGAGCACCATTTTGGCCATCTGCAGAGGCAATTCACTGGAGTGAGCAACTGATTGATTGTCTTAGTCTTAATCCACCAAATGAAAAAATGTAGCGAAAGAAAGTGCTAGCAGAATGCACGAATGAGAACTGTTCTCTGAATAACAATTTATGACGACAGTTTGGGGCGAATAAAATTATAACCCGAAAGAATGCTTTTATTCCAAACTCTCCTAGACGTTTCAGATTATACCAAATCCTCTAGACCAACATCGACATTCCCTGGACCAAAAATAATATATAATAATATAAAATATGTTGGTTGGCAGAGAAATAGAAACGTTTATGTTTATTGTAAGTTAAGATAGAAATTACAGATAAGGGAAAGTGGCGTGATTGGTTGACCAGTGGTCACCAAGTGGCAATGGGGAAAACGAAGATGACCCCGGTCACAGTAATGATTATCATTAATTGATGCAAAATAAAATTCGACTTTAACAATTTTTAATTTCAATTTTATTATAAGACCATCAGTCCGAAACCACAGGACTTAAATCTCATTCAAATGTGTATCTATAATTGGCAACTTTTTGCATAAATCAGAAGCACTGGCCATAAAATTTAAACCATTTCAAAGGCCACCGAGCGAACATGTTTCCTAATCGTAGTTCACATTGGTCACACCACTCTATGTAAACTTAAGTTCTTCCCACGAAACAAGAACATGTCTAAACAACATTGAGAAAATATTTTTTATAAACATCTGAAATGTTGATTCAATATAAGAATGTCTTTTTTTATCAACATTTTTTCAACATTCAAACATAACATTAAACATTGATTTTACATTAAACGAATGTTGCATATCAACAACCGATATTTCCACTGTTTGATTGTTGTATCAAAATCAAAATGTTGATACAACATCTAATGAACATTCATTCTACTGTTGGATTGTTGTATCAAAATATTGTTACAACATCTAATGAACATTCATTGGATATTGTATCAATATTTTGATACAACAATCAAACAGTGGAATTATCGGTTGTTGATATGCAATATTCGTTTAATGTTAAATCAACATCTTGTTATGTTTGAATGTTGAGAAAATGTTGATTAAAAAACAATGTTTTTTCTGAACAGCTGCTTCTCGCAAGAAAACGATGGAATGAGAAATTATGTGATTGGTCGGTTTACATTTACTGTCTACAAACAGTGTGAACAAAACCATAACCATACGGTGTGGAGTTTCTACAACAATCAATTCTGCCAACTAAAAGTGGCAGAATATGTTTGCAGCAATTTCATAATTTATCTGCAAATGATTTTCTGCATACATCAGCAGCAAATTTTGAAGTTTTCTTTAAGTTAAGTTAAGTTCAAACACAACATTATAAATATTTAAATGCAACATTCACACAACATTTAAAATGCAATGAATGTTAAACATCAACAATCTATCTGATGAATGTCGCATATCAACAACCCAACTATTTGATTGATGTTTCAGAATGTTGATTTAACATCTAACGGATGTTGTGTATGAACCATCAACATTCAAACATTCAATCAACGTTCAAAAATGTTAATTCAACATTGGGTTGTTTCATGGGATATAGTATCCCTTATGGTCAGTTTTCTGCAACACTAAAAGTGGCAGAATATGTTTGCAACAATTTCATAATTTATCTGCAAACGATTTTCCGCACACATCGGCGATAATTTGCAACAAGTTACTTGTATATTCCACAGACAAATTTTAAACTTTTCCTACGCAACTATATCTATTTGCAAACAATTTACTGCAACTGCAGAACCTACCTTTAAGCAGATGTTTGCAGTAAAATTATAAAATGTTTGCAGCAAATTGTCTGTAAATGTTGCAAAAAGCTGCAGGTCCATTTTCATAAAGAATGTAAACTAACCATTAGTTTCAGATTAATACTATACATGTGTGTTAGTTTGTGCCCGACTATACTCGACTGTGATCTGGGTATTAAACGTAAAAGAGAATTATAAGTGAATAAGTAAACACGTTTCAAGTGAAAATGAGAATCAGATAATCCGTTAGCGGTATATGTTTGTCACAAAGTTTCCGTGGTGCATAAACTCATGTTAAATGCACTGCAATGCAGTGCAGTGCAGCGCTATGGATGTGAAAGTGCATTAATTGAAATTATAAGGTCGCATTTGACAAGCTGTCATTTTAAAATTTGCATTTCCTTTAACTGCGTCGTGTCAACTTGAAGGTGATATTTGCAAATGCAAACTTCAACACCCAAGTGCCAAAGTGAAATATTCCTTACTCCACTCTTACCTTTTAAGCGACATTTCTTGTTAAGCTGCATTCGTAATGGCATTCCAGGAAGAGCCCGTCCATGACGGTTGTGTAGTAGTAAGTAGAGGCCGAATACAGCGACGCCTTCCGTGTCCCCAGAACACGCTAGAAAAACTGTAAAAACTGTAAAAACAAATTTAAAAAAAATATATAAGCTGATGAATAATGGCAATAATCTTTATAGAAACAATTGCAAAATTTCCATATAAATCGTTTCCATTGATTTTGCTTGATGGTATTCAATGTGTATACCTCGAAACATTATCTATTGACTATTTCACAATTCGTTCGTTTTCTGTGTAATTTCCATATAAATGTCCATTTAAATGTCCATTTAAATAAATTTTATTTTCAGAAATTACTTTTCTTTGTCGGAGTTTTGGTACAGGACAACCAATTTGACTTGCTGATATATTCAAAAATCAAAATCATTGGCAATGCAAAACGTGTGTAATCATGACCGGTCAGACAGGATCCCAGGTACGCTGCAAATCTAGGTGTCTAAATTTTGTTTTAGGCTAAACACTGTTGCAGCAACATTCGGGAGCCGTGGCAACGTTATGGCAATGTTGCCAATATAAAACAGTGCAACAATGTTAAAAGAAGTGACAATCGAAACAGTTATTTTCAAACATTGCAGCAATGTTGCAGCAACATTCGATGTTAGTTCATTGAATAGTGTCAATATTTTGTCATTGTTTAAATGTGAGAGTAAAAAGTTTGGATGAATTTGAATTTTTTTCTACGGACGTGCTTTGGAACTGGGTTAAAATATTTACTTGAAATCCCAAAAGACAAAGAAAAGTCAAAAGTTCTATTTTTATTTTTATTTTTATTCTTCATTTCTTTTTTTTCTATATTGTTTTATATTTATTTCCCCACTTTTCCCGAACCAGCTGTGGAGTTGTGGATTGGATTTTGCCATCTTACCTGTTGGTCTCTTGGGTACTCGCCCACGCGTTGCTATGGAAACACTTGGATGATCGAGAATGCTCTGATTGAAAGAATGGAGTTGCTCAAAATTGTAATGGATCTGAAAAAATGAATGAATGAAAATATGGTTCAGATGTTGGCCAACATTAACTTCACATCAAGAGTTATGCCATCTGCTCATCTGATGCATTTTAAATTTTGATTAATTCAACTGAGCATGAAAAATGTGTGCTCTGCTCCTCTTTCCATTAGTCAAACTTTTTCTCAATCTCTATTCCATCCGAGGGCCTTGGCAGCAATCTCAGAGCCATTATCAGCTTAGAAAGTCCGCAGAAAAGAAAGATGGACTGTAAAATGCTTTTGCTATGCACCAGTTTATGTAGCTTCAAGCCTTTAATGCAATGCCTACTAAAGCTTGCATGGAAAAATAAAAGCAGAAATGAAAAAGTAATTTCAGAGAAAAAAACAAATGAAATGTTTATTGATCATAAAGAAAAGTGAAATTGAAAAAATATGAAAAGTAATCTAAAAAATAAAAAAATCATAAAAAAATGTATCTTGGCAAATTAGGAAAAAAATTATTGTTTATTTTTTATTAGCAGCTTGGCAAACATTGTGATATACTTAGTTAAACTATCCATTTTGATAAAAATAATATTGAATATCGAACATCTGCTGCCTCCAAGAGCTCTTGGCAATGGCAATTTCACTTTTTCATTTGTCGATATCGGCTCTTCCTATCACTGCGAAGCTGAATTCACCAAACGTTTGATTGCCCATTGACTGTTTATTATTGTTATTTTATATAAACTTGGCTAGACTTTGCTAGACTTTTCATTAAAGTAGCAAAACTGTTTTTGACAAATATTGTAGGCAATACTACAGTGTTGAACAAGTTTGTTGAGTTAAGCGAACACTTGATAACCATTGATTACTCATTTCCACAATTCCTTCAGCTGCACCTGCTAGCTGGAAATTGCTTAAAGGTTCTTGTCATGTGAGACTTGGTCCCTTCTTGCAGACCACTTATTCCTAAAGAATCAACACAAAACACCTCATTATATATGATTTTTGTCAAATATTCTGACACTTCAGTACAATTAATTTCTAGTATTTGCAGTATCAAATCCAGAAAAGAAAAAAAATTAAATACAACTCCACAATTTTCTGCAATTATTTCAGAGTTGCAAATAAAATGGCACAACTCTTGAATTTACTCTTCAGTTTACCTCAGCTTTAATTTTAAAACACAAATCAAAAGAGCATATTGCTGTAGAAAAAGCATTTCGACTAATTTAGCAATTTTAAGGTGTAAATAATTAAGTAGAGAATGATTTTTGTGAAACAAACATTTTCTTTAATGGTATTAGCAAATGAAAGACCTTTTATTCTACTAATGTCCTCAGTCAAACTGGTGTCTCTAAGCAAATAATTCATGTCTCTCGTTGCAGCTCAAGTTAGTACCACTGTATGAAGTATTAAAGTTGAGATTGGAGATATTGAACTCGAAAATTTCCATAGTCTCTTCTCTCAAGAGACAGTTTCCATGTAAATATTGACTTCCGCAAACTTGAGTTTAAGTTTTAAGAAAATCCAATTGTTTGCAGGATATAATAATCCCGAGGATTATTTTTTTAATTTCCTTTTATGTTAAAAGTCCTATGACCGGATATTCTGCGGTTACACAAATCGCAATCATAAAATATCCCAGGTAACACGCGATTGTTGCTGGAATGTTCCGAATGTCACCTGAATGTTGGCAATATTTACGGTATTTTCGCAACATTTCTGCAACGTTGCTAATGTGAAATGAATGTTGACAATATTTACGGTATTTTCGCAACATTTCTGCAACGTTGCTAATGTGAAATGAATGTCGACAATATTTACGGTATTTTCGCAACATTTCTGCAATGTTGCTAATGTGAAATGAATGTTGACATTTTCCAATGTTGGTATCAAGTTTGATGTCACTGCTGCAGCATGTTGTGCCAACGTTGGCAATAAACATTGAAACAAACATGAATTTTTGATATACGTCAATGTTACTTCGAATGTTACTGCAATGTTGGCAACAAATATTCGATCAACAAACAACTTAGATTTTTGTTTGGAAATAACATCTGCAATGTTGCTGCACTGCCTCTTTGAATGTTGCATCATTGTTCCGAATCTCACTTCTTTCAACGTTGTACAATATTGCATGCATTGCATATTATGGCAATGTTGTCAATAAAACAGTGCAGCAATGTCAGAAGAAGTGTCATTTGGAACAATAATGCAACATTGCAAATGTTATTTCCAAACATTGCAGTAACATTGCAGCAAGCATTTGGTGTTACCTGCATGGGTGTATGTATTGGGGTTTTTATAAGAGAAAATATTTTTAGTAATTATTTTATGCTTGCCATATAAAATAATTCTCAAATGCTATGGCAAATAATTACTGTGTATTGAAAATTTAATTAAGCAATAAACTTGTCAAATAGCTAAAACTTGGAACAAACACCAGGTAGGTACTATCTACTAAATATTCAGTGCATTTCACAATCTAATGGAATTAACCATATCTGACATTAGTGACACATACCCATTCAAGAGGCTTTAGCCTCCTGTCAAGTGATATGACAATGTAAGAAAATTTCATAGTTGAAACTTAACCTATCAACGGGGTCATAGACCGTAGTATCAAAAGATAAAAGCCAAAATAACTGCATGTGACAAATTACACGTGTTCTTTCATATGTATTGTAAGTGACCATATTATATAGATGTCGCCGTTGATTAATGTCACCCCATACACAATACCTGCAAAAAGTTTAATTAGTTTTTGAATTTTTGTTTTATATTTCAATACGCTTTGTTGAGCATAATAAAGCAATTTATACTATGGTGAACACATGCAGTGACACTTGCTGCAAAGAAATCCTTGATTACGTTTTCTAAAGCCGCGATATCCTCCTCTATGTCCCCTAAGTCACTTTAAATCCACACTAAGGCACAAAAAAATCTTCAGCTGTGCCGGATGAATTCCAATACACAACTGTTTCCCGAAAAATCGATTCTCAACATCAACATTGATTTAAGAATGAAAATTCTCTTTGATATTGATAAAAAAAAAAAAATATTGAAATCAGTTTGCAGTTGAATCCTTAAATCACTCTTCTCTATAATATAGGCATAATGCAACCAAATTGAGGTAAAAAATTCCAAGATTCAATTTAATATTTAATGGAAAATGAAATTGAAATTTAAAAATGAAATCTTTTAAGGTTTTAAGTTGTTGATTGTTGCCCACTTTTGTGTATTTTTCCTACTAAAAGAATAAAAAGAGCAATTTAATTAGGGAGTTTGGAGTAAAAAGCTTACAGTATGATGTGGCCTTTGTGGTGAACCCTACATATTTAAAGTGCAATGAAAGTTTCAACAATAATTGTGAATATTGTGCCACAACACCTACTATTGTATAAGAAGCAAAAACAGCGGGATATTTTTGCACAAATTAATTAGCAATGTCTGCAATGGTCAAAGAAGTAAACATTTTCTTCTACTTCTAGTATAAGCAAATAAAAACATGATCTTTGACTCTAATGGGAGTATCTGCAACAAATAAATATATTGCAAACTTTTCAGACCGGTCAACGACGGGGGAAAAAATACGGCCCATAATTTCAGCCAATCCTGTGACGCCAATGTTAAAAAAACGGTGCGGCATTTTACCGTGGATTAAATTTTATACTTAAAGCTTCACAGGGACACAGGCAGATAAAAAATTTCCCACTTAGTCACAGCCCCGAAAACAATGGAAGATTTCAATTATCCCGCGTCACGCAAATCGCCCACGTTTGCCCAGTTAAAGCGCAATTCTCAAATAAAAACACACAATCGGTAGCCAACAGCAAGAGATGCTTTACATGTCCACCATGTGCGTCAATGCACAGCTGGTAGCGACGGAATAAATTCATTCTGACTGAGTGGGAAATTTTTTTGGAATTTTTGATTATGGAAACGTGATCTCCTGGTCCCCCTCTATACCCCCTATTTCTGTGTAACGTGAATTCCGATACACCCTGTATATAGAAATAAGATTGGAAAATCAATGGCTTTAATGTTCTCATCACATCCGTACTTGGTAAAATAATTAAAAATTGGAAAAATTGATAAACCTGTCGATATATAGGATATATATTCACACGCAAGAAACTTTCGAGACTAGAGAAAAAGCAGAAGATTTTATTTTATATTATGCATGATGCAATTGGCAATTAGTTGAAGAAAATTGCGACGATTTGTTTGAACGGAAATCAGTTCTTTCCTCTCCTCTCATCTCGTCTCCTTTCCTCTCCTCGACCGCTCGCAGTCACAGCTCATTTCAAATAGCCGAGCGAGACCAAACCCAATTTCCGCTAAGAGTTTACTTACACAGAAATGCTTTTTCAAGGTGAACTTCAAAAGATTTATCTTAATTTCACAGAATTCTAATACAATTCTAATACAAATTTAACTCTGTTCGTGAGAGACAGAGAGCAAACAAAGGCCACCAGAGGCCAACTGTTTGCACAGAACCAGTTTTTCGCCAATTTCTTCCGCAGCCAACAGAATAATCACCGAATAACTGAATAATATACAGGAGGGGACCCATAAACCATCATGTCAAAAAATCACGCCACATTATGAGATACTAGATGTTCTCCTATAGAAATCATAGTAATCTATGACATCCATTACATCCTTTGATAAATGTAACATCGTCACGATGTAGTTGCAACGTCAACATCTTTCTTAAAGCGCGGCAAAGTTTGGCGTCATTTCTTCTCTCTCGTTTTGTGCGGTGTGATTGGTTAAATAAAATGACATCATTGACCTAAATTGCTATTTTAGTTTAAGTGTGGCTATAAGCAGTGAACAAATTGTGTCGTGATGGCCGAGTGGTTAAGGCGTCTGACTCGAAATCAGATGGGATCTTCCCGCACAGGTTCGAATCCTGTTCACGACGATAAATATTTTATTATCTATTTTTTCTTTTTTTGTTTTTGTATTGTGTTTTTATATTTATTTCTCGATGCATGTAACAATTTTAATTTGCAAATTATCGCTAATTGTCAATTTTTTTATGACAACTTAAAAAAATACATTTACCCTAAAACCCGGCATTAGCACCCATGGGCTTATTATCGAAAAACCGCCATTTTTAACCTCCGAAAAAAAGTCAAGTCTGTGTATTGTTTGAGTTCGTGGCAACACGATGACAACCAAACAAACATTTCCAGAAGTCCTTGTTTAAGCCTTTTTAAAACGAGATGTTACGGATTTCACGGGTGCATTGAATTGCCCCAGTGAATCCAAAGGTAATTAAGGTAAATTAAATTAAATTAAATTAAATTAAATTAAATTAAAATTCATTTATTTCGCCAATATTTTAATTTTAATTCCAATTCGTTTGCAGCAACCATTGACGTTGCACTCAATTCACATGCACTGGTGCACCGGTTGAGGTTAGGTTAGCCCGCGTCAGGACTAAACTCCATTTCCAAAACATTGCAAGAAACTCCTATTGGCTAGAGCCTTTTCCCAGCAATTTTTAAATGCACTTAAAAAAATAATTCGAAAAATGACCATAAAAGGGCATAAACGAACATACACGAAGATAAACGAACATAAAACGAACAAAAAACGACCACAAACGATCATAAAAATGACCATATATGGTAGTTTTTGATGGTTTCTGTGTTAATGTGCAAGCAAACAGGCTCCAACCAATGGGAGTTTCTCGCAATGTTTTGGAAACAGAGTTTAATCTCGCAGGGGTAAGAATAGGGTTAGGATCAGGGGACGGGTAGAAGTTAGGACTGAAAAATTCCGGAAGCAAAGCTGCCAGTCTTGAAAATGATAAGCAAACATTTAATATGACTCTTTCAGAAACCAGAACCAGAATCCTTCACTAGGCGCATTCAATTCCAAAGTGATTATAAAAGCATAATAATCTGATTATAGAGAATCAGTTTAATCTTCTTTAAGCATTGAACGTGGTTATTAAGTTTCAGTCTGCACATGCGCAGATGCAAACTTGAATATTCTAGGGTCAAGTTCCTTGATCGGAACTAATTCTTAATCCAAAATGGCAACTAGAAAGTAGTTTGAAGATTTTATCATAGTGGTATACATTAAAGTATACCAAAAGTGTTGTAATGTAGTAAAAAATATACTGTATAAAAAGGCAGTTAAATCTCTTAATAAAGTCGATTGAGCGCCACGGCAATTCTCAGTCTATCTCGAATCCAAAATGGCTGCCAAGAATGCCGTCAAAAACAAGATTTCAGCAGCATAAACCACCCTCAACGTGGTTTATGGTCAAGCGATTTATGGATAAACTGATTATTGGAAAATGACGTAAAAAACGTCATTTCCGCCTAGCAAGAATCAAAAGAATCAAGATAAACAGTTTATCACTTTGGAATTGAACGAACCTACTGTTTGTTAAAATTGATCAATTTGTCACCCACGAAAACTAAATTTTGTGTCTCTCATATATTTAAAAAGTCAATAAAAAAAATATGCAGCCACATCGTAAACAGAATCCTGTCAGCTGTTACCACAAAATACTTTCACAACAATCATTACAGTTCTAGTAGAATGTTTCTTACTCAGTACCGGTACTCATTAGTTGAGTATGAGTACATCACAGCTTCTCCAGTTCCCACATTCAACCCAACATAGCCTATAATCCACTGATACCGGTCCGTCCAATGATGTGGACATTGAGGATTGAAGCTATAGTTCCTACTATCACAGCAGTACTGTTATTGTATCTATTGACAGATTGCACACAATTTTAAGGTCCAAGTAAACGATCTTCATCACTGTACTCAGTTTGGTGAGGAGTGAACTCAACCCAACCGATGTACTACATAGCGGTATGTGGTAAAGCCATTACTGGTCACAGGCGAACCACCTGCACGTCGTTCATAAGAAATCTCCTGTCAGATCAATTTTTGTACAAACTTTTATTTTTATTTATTCTAGTAATGTATAGAAAATTTACAGGGTGGCCTAAAAAAAGTGAGACCACTGGAAATTGTTGAAATAATGATGTCATATAGTTACCGTAAAACTCCGCATTAAAACCCATGGGCTTATAATCGAAAAATCGCCATTTTTGATCTCCAAAAAAAAATCATTAGCCCTGGGCTTAAATATGCGCATGGGCTTATATCCGCATGTAAACCTACGTAAAAAAGTCAAAGTGGTCGATTTTTAGCCCTGGGCTTAAATACACGCATTAGCTTATGGCCGGATACACGCAAATCTGTGTCTAAATTTTGTTTTAAGCACTTTATAATAACTTACGTTAAGACACTTTATGCTTAGTTCCCACTTGGCAGAAATTCCGACAGAAAATTTTCTGCTGCAGACAATTTTGAGTGTAGAAAGCAGCAGTGTTTACAAATTGCCTTCCTTAGATGGCATCCATTTTTAAATTCTACTTTTCTGCACTTTTTGCCCACTTTTTATTCCACATACTTTTCTGCACTCAAAATTTTCTGCAGCAGAAATTTTTCTGTCGGAATTTCTGCCAAGTGGGAACTAAGCATTAAGAACCTAAACACTGGTTCCATTGAATAGTCATTTGGGTGAGCTTAAAAATCAAGAAGACTATTTTTGAGTACGAAATTAGAAGTTCTAAATATAAGACAAAGAATTGATCGAACTGCTGCTAATGAATAGACAGAAAACTGCTAAAATCTATAAATATATGGATTTTAGCAGTTTTCTGTCTATTACAGCAGCAATTTGATCAATTCTTTGTCTTATATTTAGAACTTTGCAGTGACTCAAAAATAGTCACTTTAATTTTTTAGGCTCACCCAAACGACTATTATACGCTGGAACCAGTGTTAGGTTCTTAAAGTGTCTTAACTTATAAGCTATCTAGTTTTACAGTAGGTGCGTTTAATTTGATTTAGAGAAATTAACTTTGTTGAATTACCGTATTTTGTCGATTAAGGGCCGCCCTCGAATTACGGCCGCGCCCCTCGGCTGTAATTCGAAATAAACACCGCACTCGAATTACGGCCGCGGCGGTTATTTGAAGTGTTTACAGTTTAATTAAATTGTTTTGTCGTATATTGCGTTGCATATACGCAACTTATTCAGTTGTAAAACAGTGTTCAAACGCTTTTAATACGTTTTTAATACGTTTGCACGTATTAAATAAATTAAAATCGATTGAACACACGTTTGACAACTTAAAAAGTTGCGTACTTGCAACGCAACTTACGACAAAACGATTTAAGCGCTGCCCTCGAATTACGGCCGCAACCCTCGGCCGCAATTTGAAATAAAGGCCGCGGCCATTAATCGACAAAATACGGTAACTGCTAAGTTGACTTAAACTCATCACATATGACATTTTGCACGTCATAGTTATGGCAAATGACTTGTTTAAGGCAATTAAGCTCAGTTAAGTTGCGTTCAATGCGTGTGTAGTTGACTTAAAGTGGCAGGATGTGATGTATTTGATGTCATATTCATCTGAAACCTCCTACTTTAGACATCTTGACTTAAGATACCCAATTCGTAACTTAGATGTCTGAAGTAGGAGGTGTCATATGAACGCACCTACAGTGTATAAGCCCATGGGTTTTAATGCGAGGTTTTACGGTGAATGCTAAATATGATTTAAGTTACCTTGAGCTAAATGTAAGTAAGTAAGTAGATCAATAAACTATTTAAGCTATTACATTCAATTATATTACATTGTACAAGATGGTCTCACTTATTTTGGGACATCCTGTAGTTCTTCATAACATAATGTAACATAATATAACGTAGGTAACGTTTTTATACTGATGACAGTGCAAAAATGTTTTTAAAAGTTTGTTTTAAATATAATACTGCATATATTATGAGCTTATGGCTTCCAAAAATCATAAAATAATAAGTTTTGAGCAAAAAAACCATTAACTTTTCAATGGGTTTCCTGGTTTTGAGGAAATTTTATTTCATTGCTCTTTTTGGAAGCCCATAAAAAATTAATTCAACTGAACCTAATAAAAAAATTTTTTTTGTTGACATTTTATGATTTTCAAGTTTTATAAATAAAAATAATTTGATGTCTTACAGGTTTGAATGACTGGCGTTAATTATTAGCAATACATAACTCCAGAAATGGAGTAAAATGGCAACTTTTCTTCTATGAGTGTAGTGCGCCGTTGTTGCCTGATGACAACTGCACAACCAAACTTCATTGGAACAACACTGTCACATCACGCATTGCTGCAATTGAGTCGTTGCAATGATGTTGTTACAGAGTTGCGGGGATTGTTGCTGCTCGAGCGTTACTATTTCCGTCAAACATGGATGGAAGTAGCAGTTAGCAAATTATTATATGTAGAATTCAATGTGTCCATGACACCATGTTGGATTTAGATTGATAACTAAAATAAATGGAATAATCAAAACAAATTTCCATAAAATCTTAATAAATACTAACTACACACCAAACTTAACATGAAATCAATACATCAAATTATTAATGAAAAATCTAATAACTGACACTTGACAAACATTTTATTCCAAATTCATTTACATTAGTTGGAACTGACAGCCGCAGCAATTTTCCTGTTCTACAAAAAAATCTTTCTCCGAAACTACAAAACCCGCTTATTAAAAAAAAGCAACGAAAATCCCCCTATTATTATTAGTGAAATTCTTCAGGAATAAAGACATCTGTTTCATCTTTTTTTTTATACTTTCAAACTAAAAACTAAACATAAGCGTGCAAATTCAACCACTTCATTTTCTGGTACTAAAAACCTTTTGATCTTTAATTTAGTAAATTGAGCAAAAACAATCGGAACTTAACTCTATCTAACAATTCACAATAATAAACGCAATTTACGACAAAACAATTTAAGAGCCGCCCTCGAATTACGGACACCCTCGAATTACAGCCGCCCTCGAATTACAGCCGCCCTCGAATTACAGCCGCCCTCGAATTACAGCCGCCCTCGAATTACAGCCGCCCTCGAATTACAGCCGCCCTCGAATTACAGTCGCACCCCTCGGCTGCAATTTGGAATAAGCGCCGCGGCCCTTAATACACAAAATACGGTATCCCGCGTCACGCATATTGCCCACGTTTTGCCAGGTTAAAGCGCAATACTCAAATAAAAACATACAAACTGATCATTCTAACCTACAGACCCAGGGTCAGAATGAATTTTATTCTGCTGCTACCAGCTGTGCATTGATGCACATGGTGGACATGTAGAGCATCTCTTGTAATAATAAACTTGTGCTGTTGGCTACGAATTGTGAGTTTTCATCTGAGAATTGCGCTTTAACCTGGCAAAAGTGGGCGATATATGCGTGAAGCGAGATATTTGAAATCTTCCATTGTTTTTGGGAATGTGACTAAGTGGGAAAATTTTTTTGGAAATTTTTATTAGTGGAAACGTGATCTCCCGGTCCCCATCTATATCCTCTATTTCTGAGTGACATGAATTCTGAAAATTATTTATATTTAAATTTTTGTATTGTTGCGCACATTTTTTTGGCTACAAAACAATAGGTGTATTCAGAAACTGTCGCATAAGTGCGCAAATGCGTAAGTGTGAAAATGTGATAATGTGATTTCACACAAGCGCACCGGAAGCCTCATAGGTTTCATGTTATATTATGTGACTCACACTCACACCTCAAGAGGTGCACATAGCGCGTTTCACATGTGATTGCAAATTCCTAGAACTAAAATTATGGTACCACTTAAAATTATATGGCACCAACAGTTCTGGGTTTTAGTGTTACCTGGATCAATGGCGTCTCATTATTTTAGTACTAGGCATGTGGTACCATTTTTATAACTTTGGTACCATAATTTTAGTACTAGGAAAGTGGTAACATTTTTAATTTTGGTACCATTTTCAACTTTGGTACCATTTTCAACTTTGTTACCATTTTCAACTTTGGTACCATTTTCAACTTTGGTACCATTTTCAACTTTGGTACCATTTTCAACTTTGGTACCATTTTCAACTTTGGTACCATTTTCAACTTTGGTACCATTTTTAACTTTGGTACCAAAGTTAAAAATTTTTAACTATACACAATTTGAGAAAACTTTGGAATATAATCGTTTTTCCCACCTGTTTTGGGCACTGAGCATGCGCAGTGTGAGTTTCACACATACACACACACCCACTTGCGCAATCTTGCATTTTGGGTGTTTCAGAAACTTTGCGCACTGAGCATGCGCAGTGTGAGTTTCACATTTTCACAGTCTCACACTTGCGCACTCATGCGCTGTTTCTGAATACCCCTAATGATTTTTCAACTCAGCTCGACCAGAGGATTAAAATAAGATGCCACAATGTATACTTTCAGTACAATGCAAAAAAAAGTTCACTTTTCAGTTTCGTGCACGAATTGTTGGATAGAGTTTAGTTTTTGTTTTATTTCCTTCGTTTTTCCTCAGATATTGACTCTCAGTCTCACAATAAAAACATTTCTTGCGTTTGCAGTCCAAAAGCAATTTCAGCGAAAGATATACAATCGATCAAATGTCGAATGATCACTTGTCATTTCCCAACCAAACCGCATCGCGCATATCTAGTCCCAAAAACTGAACCTAGAGTCCTCCGGCAATTGATGACAGCCATGTTTTATCCAATAAAATAAAGATATTACGAAAAATAAATCGAACCTCACGTCATTATCTCGCATATTAAGAAGAAAGGAGAAAAGAAAGAGAGAAAAGCGAGATTGGAGGAAATGAAGCCCATCAGAAAAGACCCTCAGGACCAACGAGGTACTTCCGGTGGGCATGAAAAAAAGGTCTTAAAACTGAACGACGTTGAAGATTATGATGACGACGATAATTCATATTGTACTCGGGTGCTCGGAATGTCGGAATATAGATTTGATTGTCAGATGCACAGTAGTTGCACAATGTTTTGGCTGCGAGGGAATTTGTTTGACAACGAAGCGGATCAAAGTCCAATTTAAAAAATAAAAACCGATCCAGTCGACTGCTCCGTTGGCACGACTTATCTTCAAATGCACCGCAGGGGGAAATACAGCGCGCAGTTTGCGAAAAAGGGGAATTAAAGAGCACTCCAATTTCAACTCATATTTGTTTGCGCGATGCATTGTACCAATTCGATTCCATTTCAATGGTAAAACTACGAGTTTAGAGATTGTGAGAAAAATAAAAGGGGGGGGAAGCTACATTGCCAACATGCAATCTCGTAGACAACTTTTTTCTTTCTTTTTATATCTTTTTAGGATTTTAGGATTTTAATGTGAAGGGAGAGAGGAGGTGGTGGTTTATCTAAGGAATTGCAAATGTGAGAAAATCGACTATAAAGTAGGTGCGTGGAATGTATTTATAGATTGTGGTTTTACCTATAGTAGGGTATAGCGTAAATGTAATGTGTTGTTTTGATAAAGTTTGTTTTTAATGTTTAATGGCAATTATACAGACATGTCAATAAATCACGGTAGGCGGGTTCAAAAAGTCTTTTAAACGAGTGTAACCACGTTTATACGCGTTTAAATGTCAATTTGCACGATGTTTACACGAATCAATTCGTGTAAATGTCGTTCAACCGTGTTAAACAAAAACTGGTTTCAGTCGTTTTTGAAAAGTTGGTTTTAGCCTGGTTTTGCAGCAATTTTTGAATGACCTGGTTTTACTTTGGTTTTAATTAAATCCTAGCTTCAATTTAACTGGGGATTTTGGTTAAACCAAGTCAAAATCAAAATCAAAATCAAATCAAATCAAAATCAAAAATTAGATTTAGCTTATAAATTGTCTATTCCATCTTGGCTAATACAGTGTGTCCAAATGTAAACGTTTCATAAAACGTTACATAAACACAACAATATATAAACTAATAATCCACTTTTCCCGGTTCTGTCCCGGGAATGAAAATAATGGCCGGGATTGCATTACCTATTCTAAACTCAGTCAGTCATTTTGCGATCTTACTTTACTTGTGTCTAATTTAAAGCAATCAAAATCTTAATGCTTATAATCTTTCAGCTACTTTTTCCTAAAATAACGGATCTAAACAATAAATAGTTTTCGTGTAATCAGCATTGACAGAAATGTGTGCTGTCCAAAATGTTTAGAATAAATCAAAATTTGCCCAGAAAGTTTAGAATAATGCTTTAATAACTTGTGTGGCCACCACGTTTGG
Organism: Strigamia maritima; assembly: GCA_000239455.1. NCBI lineage: Eukaryota > Metazoa > Arthropoda > Chilopoda > Geophilomorpha > Linotaeniidae > Strigamia > Strigamia maritima. Next base: position 24,048 of record JH430968.1, on the reverse strand, counting down.
CCAGTAAAGTATCCGACATTAATGTTAGAAGATGCTGACAATCATCCCATGTAATTTCAGCGCATAATTCTTTCAGATTCTTCATCAAACTGGACTTTGTATGTGGTCGTTTTCCACAGATATTTTTAATTTTCAAATAACTCGAGAACTAACTTGATGTAGAAATTCTTTTTTTAAATTAAAAGATGCAGCAGACATGTCTGGGAAACATTTCCTAAAAGTTTCTCAAAATGCATATTTTTTTAAAAAGGTTTTGTGTGAAGTTTTCTGAAGAGATGAAAATGCCATTTTTTTTCAACAATCTTTTTTGATTTTAATACTGAAAACCGAATTACATTGACATCAAACAATTTTATTTGTACTAGCTGAGTACCCGTTACTACGTAACTTAAAAAACTTCTTTTAACCCGTTTAATTAGTTGAACGTTAAATCAAATTAAATATGTTCAATTAAATAAGCAACCGCGTGGTCAAGACCAATAACTTATCTTTTTCATGCCCCTCGCAAATCTTAGGAGTGTGGCTTATCTGCAATACGCACGTCCACATCTGTACAGCACACATCGTATTATTACCGGTACACCAAACAGCATCATGGTATAAATGATTTTTAAAATGAGTTTCAGCTACGATCTATTTATGCACGCACCAGTTAAATCAATATGCAAAACACGTTACACAATCCCAATTTAACTGAGTGTAAAGTTTAACTCGATTGAATAATTGAAAATTGATTATATTTCGAGAAACTTCTTACTTTTTGTTTGACATTATTATTTGAAATTTATTTACCTTTACCTAGAATTTAGAGTTTCCTAAACCGACTAGAAACTGGAGATTGGAAAATGCTTTAAATTTTCACCGTTTGTGCCAGTATTATAGTCTAGATGTTGAAGTACCGGTATTTTAACCATGCGATGTGACTGATTGATTTTTTTATTGCTATAACATTTTTTAAATGTTTAATCACACTAAAATATTCACGGAATGCACACCTAACAAGTCACACGAAAATAAAAGCCTCAATTTCTTAGAAATTTATATATTTTAATAAAAAAAAAAAAAAAAAAAAAAAAAAAAATTAAAAGTGGCGACTTATTCGAAAATCTTAAATCAACTTAACAATCTCATTGTTTTTTTATTATTAAGAATGATTTATCTTTTTCAAGATTACAGAACTTTTCTATTTAATCCGATGATCGGATAAAACCAGATCGAAATGTCTTGTTATTGAATAAAGAAATAAATTAATCAATCATTTGTAGTGGATTAATTAATAACAATTCTTTAAAATGTCTTCGCCAAAAGTTAAGCAAAACACAAACAAAATAAACGTACTACTATTTGTGAGCACAAGAATTAGAAAGAAAGACTTGAGAGAATAAGGCAGAGCAGAACAAAGATAAAAATATTTACACAGTGGAAAGACGAAGTTCTCACACAAAACGAAAAGTTACTGAAGCGGCCAGAAAAAGAGAAATATGGATAGAGAATTTAATGGCGCAGTAACAGTTTAGTTCATATGCAACAATTCAGACAAATGTGGCCAGAAAACAAAAGAAAACTAAACTAAACTAAAGCTAGAAAAGTCAAGAGGGGGAAAAAGTACCTTAAAGATGAATGAATGTGTGCATAAAATGGCAAAATGGCAAATAGAAAACAAATAAAACCAAACAGCAGCAAATATAAACTTTTCTTTACGATTATGCCACTAGGACACAATTCTACATTTAACCGGTTATTCATCTTAAACAAAAACTGTATGCGACATTGCAACTGTGTCTCAATAAATTGCGATAAATTGGGTTATTTGTTGTTTTGGTTTCACATTGTCTCATGATTTGATTACGTCTTCATATACAGTTTGTTAATGTCAGATTTTGTAGTGTCGTATTTTAATAATGTCAAGTTTAATATATGTCAGTTTCTTTTTTCTCAGTTTTTTGCCGTGGTAGCCGGTTGTGGCAGTAAACAAACTTAACTTCGAGTGCACCTGTTGAGAGGTTATTCAGCAGTGGAAAGTTAATTTGTTCAGTACTTAGAAATCGTTTAAGTGATGTGTATACTTGTATTTGTGAGAAATTAGCAAAAATGTAGCAAAAAATTAGCGAAAAATAGCTAAATTAGCGAAAAATAGCTAAATTAGCGAAAAATAGCTAAATTAGCGAAAAATAGCTAAATTAGCGAAAAATAGCTAAATTAGCGAAAAATAGCTAAATTAGCGAAAAATAGCTAAATTAGCGAAAAATAGCTAAATTAGCGAAAAATAGCTAAATTAGCGAAAAATAGCTGAATTAGCGAAAATAGCTGAATTAGCGAAAAATAGCTGAATTAGCGAAAAATAGCTGAATTAGCGAAAAATAGCTGAATTAGCGAAAAATAGCTGAATTAGCGAAAAATAGCTGAATTAGCAAAAAATAGCTAAATTAGCGAAAATAGCTAAATTAGCAAAAAATAGCTAAATTAGCAAAAAATAGCTAAATTAGCGAAAAATAGCTGAATTAGCAATTTCAAATTTAACAGATTTCAAATTTAGCGCTATTATAGCGACAATTAGCAAAATGCAAAAATTGATGACTTAGCGAAATTTTAGCATAGCTAATCTTGTCAGTTAGTGGGCCCAATACTGTACATATCTAACCGGTTCTTCATCTTAACCCTCAGTGTACCCAAAGAAATAAATTGTGACCAGCAAAAAGTAAAATTATAATTTCAAATAATAAAAATTGTTTAAAAAAACTTGAAATTTTCTGACTTCTCTTTTAAAGGACTATAGATTAATAATTTAAATTTACATGTAAAGTGAATTGAGGCAATTTTGATCCGTTTCTGTACAACATGCTTTTCAAAAAATGATATAGGAAGTAGCTCTGGTTTTAACAGTACCCAGTTATTTTTTCTTCACTGGTGAGTAATTAAATGAATTAGTCCTATAGGACATTCCAAGGTTATAAGTCAGTATATTTAAAACATTTGTCAGTACTTACTTTTGTTCAGCAAAGGCAAAACCATGATCCTTTGATAAAACCATGGCAAAACGCAACTTGTCAGCCATTTTCTTTTACTAACAAATAAGTCGTTTAAAAGAACTTAAAAATAATATTTGATGGGTACACGGAGGGTAAAAGAAATATTAAACTTAGTAATCAGTGCGACATTGCAACGTATCTCAATAAAATGCGATGAATTGGGTTATGTTGTTGTTTTGCTTTTTCCACTATGGATTTCTTCACATTGTCCCATGATCTAATTATGTCTTCATATGGTTTGTTAATGTCAGATTTTGTGGAATCGTATTTTACAGCTTTTTCAGGTTCCTAAAATTCGTTTTCAGATTGCTAAAATGTACATTCAGTTAAATAAAATGCGAATTCAGATTAATAAAATACGCTTTCAGAAAATAAAATATCTTTTCAGGTAAAAAAATTTCATTCAGTTAGAAAAAAATCTTTATTCAGTTTTATAAAAAGTTGTTTCAGATCTAATAAATGTAATTTCAATAATTTAAAATACAAATTCAGAATAAAAAATGCAAAAAATACAAATTTCTAAACAATTTGAAAATTAGCAGAAATTAAGCAATGGGTAGATATTTATTGGGTTCTATGCATTTATTATGTAATGCATTCATAAAAAATAAGTCTGTGGCAACCAGTTTTGGTAGCATATGTCTAAGACTAAAATTTAGTAATTACCGGTTGTGCCGGTAAACAAAATTTTCTCGCAATGTCTCAGTGGTGGTGCAGACCAATCCTGGATTTTTGTGCCACTTGGCACATCCAGCCTAAAGGCTGTTATACGCTTCTCTGAATTTTTGAAAATGTACTTCTGCTCGTGGAACCATCAAATTTGTGTGGCCTAACGCAAGTAACAAACACCATGCAATATACAAGATGCAATAATCTTTTAGATTTAGACAAAAAAGAAATATAGTTATTTGCTGAAAATATAAATAAAATATAAAGTTTAAAGTATAGCTATTATAAGACCAAATCTTTTCGAACCAATATTCAAATTCAAAGCAAATTTATTTTGAAATTTATAGCTCTTTGTGAATCTTCTCAGACACTCTTCTCCACTTCTTTTTATACACGTTCTAGTTTTACTTTCATCTTCCTCTAAAGAAAAAAAAGTATTGACGACCTTACAAAATATGTTAGCCCGGTCCACAAAAGATCTGTATGCCACTTGTGTGTGTACTGCATATGTGGTTTTTCAATCCTGGCTGAAAAAGATCCCAGAGGGAATCGGATGCTGCTCTTTGATACATTAAAAAAAATCTCTTGGCATTGTCTTCTTACTCTTCTTCTGTAGACAAACCGTAGAGCCATATTAAAGTAGTACTTTCTTTCCACCAATTATAATGACACAGACAACAAAGCCTATCATGCAACTTCCAATTAAAAATCTTCTCTTAAATTTTTGTATGAAAAGAAATTTTTTTATTATTTTTTTAAAAAAAGTTTGGAGGCAAAAGTTGCATATTTAACCTCTGTGCACTTGAAATTCTTTAATGACAACAACAAAGGAATTCCAACACAAGCTGTCAGTTATTTTCTTGAGATTTTTTGGGTGTTTCAACAAAAGAGCAAATAGAATGTTCTTTAGGAGTATAGTTTTAATAAAAAATATATTTTTTTTATTTATTTAGAAGTGAGTTTTCCTTTAAAGCTTCAGCAGAGGAAACGTCACGCGGTTTAAACCCAGTGCACACACCAATTCAGACTCAACATTTACATTTTCAGCCAGTCTGAATTTTCTATGTGACAATCATCAACGGAATTTTAAATAATGGATGATTTCACAGAAAAAAAAATTCTTACTGGGAATAATGTGGTATACATGGTTTGTTGGATGATGTCATATTACAAATGGCGACTGTCTGAAATATTTTTTTGCAGATAGCAAGAGTTGAAAATGTTGCCTTGCAAATGCCGGCGATGAGGATGCACGGTGGTTTTCCGTGCACATTTATGCGCGCAAAGATATAACCACATGACCTAAAGACTAATCTAACCTTTAACCAGTCTCAATATGTACTATCATGATAACTCTACCAAATCACATGTTTCAATGTTTTTTTTGTTAGTTTAAAGGTCAAGTGCATCCCGTGGAAAATCCACGGTACTAGAAAAATAAATCATTATAAATACAATAAAATAAAATAAAATAAAATCTAAAAAAAAATCACAACAGCAAAACTCATATATATAGTTTCCCAGTCTCTGTCTCTGTCTGTCCCGTAACGCTAACGTGAGTGGTCATATGATACAAAATGGCGCCCAAATTGTATTTTTGCGATTATAATAACCCCCATCACAATAAATAAATTTTCTCAAAACACACTGTTGGATGGATTGTCATTTTCGATTGTATTTTCGATCTAAAAATCGTGTTTGGGCATATGACATACAATTTGCGCGCCATTTGTATTCGTTGTCATATGACGTTACAGGCCAATAGCCAATCACGTTAGCGTTACGGGACAGAAAGAAAGACAGACAGAGAAACTACGTAGCGCTACGGTGCAAAATTCGTATTGCTTTTTAGAGCGCTTTTTTCAGTAGCGGCAGCTTGCCGTATTTCTTTTTAGAGCGCTCTGCAAGCGCTCGGCGTGCGCTCGCTACTTCTTTTTGAGACGTAGCGCTCTGTAGCGCACCGTAGCGCCACGCTTTGCCACGTGATCAGTGGCATAATAAAATGGCGATCACCAAAATAACATGGCGATTACCAAGGTAAAACATGGCGGTTATCATATTTATAGTGGACAGAAATAAAAAATAATAATAAATAATAAATAAATAATAAATAATAATAATAAAATGACTGTGGAATTATTTTGGAATCATTTGTAGAATGTGATTTTTAAAAAAATTAATTTGTTTATTTTTTTTTAAAACAGAGAGTCATACAAATTAATAATAATCTGTCCGACTCCGAATGTTAATTGCCTTCCAATTTTTAAATTTCTTAATAAATAATTGTAATTATAATTAAAAAAAGAATACTAAATGTTGTTTACAGAAAATAAATAATTTATTCAATGTGTTTAATTGCAATCCACTCACAAAGCACATGGATGTCAAAATCCTCCATTTTTGTAGCACTACACTTACCAAATCGTATTCCACAATACTGAGGAATACGGCACTACGGTGTTGTCACTTCCTGTATTAGGTGACGTTACGTAGCGCTACTGGGTAGCGCTACATGTAGCAAAAAGAAATACTAAACTTATAGATGATTCCTTGACAAAAATGCAATGCATCATGGTCGAATGACGTTCCCAAATCCCAATCTTAACATTTAAACGATCTAGAACTAGTGTTTAGGTTTGGTCGAATTTCAACTTTCTGAGCATGCGTATGCCTGTATGCACACGCACAGATGGTTATTTTGTTAACAATCACTGGTGACGTCGATCAATGAACAAGACGATCCATTGTTTTGTTATAAAATAATAAATATGCAACAATAAAATATTTTAAAGAATGAAATACATGTTATTGTTAACAGTCTTTCACATATTAGAATTAAAATTTTGACTACACTTGACCTTTAAGATTGAACATCATTCAACCAATTTGAAGTTAAGTCAATACGTCTAAACATGTGGAATATTGTGGATGTCAAACCCAGCACACTTTCCCACCCCAACAAATCCCTCACAAGATTGCATAAAATTTGAAGAAAATATTTTTGCACGAGATTGCAAAACTGATTTCATTGTAGGAATGAATTTATGTTGTGAAATAATCCTCATCATATTAGTTGGTATAGACAGATCATCGATTTCAGTTGATCCCTAAATATCTTGGCAAAAAAACTCTATGGTAACTTGGAGTTATTCAAAGAAAAAAATATAGTTTAGACACATGACTACAGACAGCTATTTGGAAATTTGGGAATTTTAGTTTTAGATTTCTTGCTAATTCTTGACCAAATACACAATATTATTAACTTTCTAATACATGTGACTGATAATTAAGTATTGCATTTTTGAAATTGCATTTTGGTACAAAAAAGAGCTGAATCCCTTTAATATTGAACGAACCCAATCAATTGTTTTCTGTATAATTTGTTTACACAAAAATTCCATTCATGTCGACTGTATTTGCTCGATTCATTATCATTATTAATTTTCCTTTCTTTAAAGCACTAGTTGTCAATTTAACATATGACTTTGAACTGTGATCTTTAATAATTTTCATTTTCATCATGTAATGTAATAGCACTGAAATACATTTTCACATAATAAAATACATTATAATCCACAGTGAAATAATAAATTTCTCCTTAATGCGAAAATAATTTAAGTTTTGTAGTATATACCAACTGCCTGTTATCGATGGATTTCCTACAGGTACACTGGTTTCCTCCACAACTAACAAATCTTGGACTACATGTTAGGAATTAGGGAAGTCTATAGAAATGATTGAAAAAGAAAAAAAGTTCTCCGTGGTAAAACTGTGCGAAGCCGTAGGTCCTCGTTAGCAAATAAAGTTATTTATTTTTTACTAGAAGTTACTCGTGGAAAATCAACAACTTAAAAAGTTGCGTACATGCAACGCAATTTACGACAAAACAATTTAAGCGCCGCCCTCGAATTACGGCCGCACCCCACGGGGGTAATAAAGGCCACGGCCCTTAATCGACAAAATACGGTATTTAATACAATAGTATTTAATTTTGATAATTTGGGCGCCACTTGCATATGACGTCATATGCCAATAGCCAATCACGTTAGCGTTATGCAGACAGACAGAGACTGAGAAAATTATTACGTGATTTCATCCAACAGAACATAAAAAGAGAAGTAGCCAAACTTCTTGGGTCAGTTGTTTCGCCGTCAAACTCTACTAGGTGTCATGTGTAGCCATTATTCACCATCACAATGAACAAACCTGTCATGCATTCCTGCATATATTATTCGAGGACGTGCCTGCATTCCAATAATACGCAGAAATGCATGACAGGTTTGTTTAGAAGTTCGCATGAGTTTTGGTTTTGATTTTTTCTGGTTTTCTTCAATTGATAATTATCATGGATGAAGCTGTAAAACGTTTTGTACCTACACATAAAATATCTGTGTATTCAAAACGTTTTCATTCTTACAGGATATTTAAGTCCATGGACTTACATATTAAACACACCTTGCATGCTGTTCAAATGATCATTTTTTGACCGAGTGTCTTGATTTTTACAATCAGTGACACCTAGTGTCAGTTGGTGAAACCATGGTAACCATGATAACAGCACTAAAGCGCTTCAACCCAGAGTATTTAAATCCTGACATTTGACACCACTAATAGGTCTTTGCGTTGACCCAAAATATTAGGCGTCTGAGGGATATACAAGAAGACTCGCTGCTAGGCAACAATAAACGCTAGGTGTATTCTGAAACTAAAACTCGTCAAAAACGAGTTTTGTGTGTGGTTAGTTTTATGTGTTTTTGTGTATAATTCCGAGTGTGAAAATCTGAGGCAAGTTTTAGCAGGTACGTTTTAGCTTCTATCACATGACTTGAAGCAGTCATGTGACTTCTAAAACAAATGTCGCCATTCTAACTCTACAACCGAGGGGGTAATCATTCGTCCAAATCCCGTCTCTCGTGATATTTGAGATTTACAAATCTCAACAAATCCATCAAATCCACACAAATCCAATAAATCCACACAAATACTCAAAAATTGATACAAATCCATACAAATCCATAGAAATCCTTAGAAAGAGGGTCCGCTCAAACCCTCTTCAGATCCAACAAATCTGCATCAGATTTTTTGGATTTACAAATCTCGTCCCGAATTTTTGCGAATGCTTTCCTCCTCATCTACAACAGTAGCGTTGGATGCTGCACAGACGAGTGCGCAATTGTAAGACACAAACACTTGTCTCGTGAAACACTAGAATACGTAGTAACATTTCCTAAAAAGTGCGTGCACGCGCGTTTCTTGACTTAAACTTAAACATTTGCGGAAATTGTTGGGTCATATGGGTTTTGCGAGTGAAGAAATATTTATTTTGTTAATTATTTTGTTTTTGATTGTTTGCACATTTATATTTATTTAGGCATTGTTTATATTGTGTAGTATTTAATAATTTATTTGTTTTGTTTACATTGAGTTTGTAGCAGACGACAGAGTTTAGTTTTTTATTATTTGCTCTATTTATAACTCTGTTTGAGTTGCCACCTGTCATCAGTTTTTGTAATTTTGATTGACAAGTTTTTTTTGAGTTAGAGATTATGTTAGAGAGTATAAACATGTCTGCCGAGTAGGTAGCTTGTTTTGGTTTTTGTTCAGTTTCTCATTATGTAAGTTTTTAGTTTATAATTTTAATTAAATTATTTTTCTCATTTGTTTTAAAATTTGAGTTTAATTTAGTTTGATTAATTTATGATTTGGCACTATGAGAGCAATTAGCTCGTGCCGTGTGAGTCAAGTTGGCCCGTAGTTAAGCCTAACTCACATTGACTTACATTGTTGTCATCAACTCGAGACAGCCTACCGTATGGCTGCTTAGCGACCGCCACAACATTTTAGAGGATTGTGACGAGCGCTACACGTGTGACCAAGGTTTTGGCTCAACCGGAAAATCAAGATACCCAACAGAAATGACGACAAATTTCAGGAAACAAAACGAGAGAAACACGAAAATGTTTTAGTTTCCAAATGCACCTATTAAAAATTGAATTATTATAATCCTAAAACCACAAAGTTAAAAAATATATATAATAAAGTAGATTGCCATAGCTATAATAAAAACAAAAAAATGTGGAAAGGTGCAAACTAACAACTAACTGTAGTATACCATGATAATTTGTCGTTTTGAGAGAAATTTAACCAGTTGTGCGATCAATATTTCGTTTGAAAAGACTAGACTCAACCACGTGTTTACTTATTGACATTCCAAATACAATAGCAAATACTGGACTGACTGGACACACCTACCATTTATTGGAATGCGTCTACCAGTAATTTGCAAAAGTGCTAACAGAAGATTCAAACTATTTCAGCACGTTCCAGTAACTCAATGCTAATCAATAAAAAAAGTTTTTGTCATTTAATATCATTTCTCACTCTCTTTTTGCTACAGAAGCCTGAATCCATTAATAATGCAAAAAGAAATTGAGAAAATCAATCACTATTGGGGGGTTTTGTGAACAGAATTCATTTAAAAGAAGCAGAAAGTCGAGAAAAGGATGCCAGCAGAATGTTTTAATCTCTCCACTTTTTCAGATTCAGAGCACACCAAATGTCACTGTTTGATTAACTTCGTGTCAATATTTAATTACAATTACAAGTTTTCCAAATAATGATTACCGTATTTTGTCGATTTAGCGCTGCGACACTGAATGCAAACTCGTTTTGAATTAAATTACGTTTCATGTAGATACGTAACTTTTTAAGTTATTTAAAAACAACTTAAAAAGTTGCGTTTGTATCTACTGTTTTTGGTTTTGAAAAAAACCATTGTGAAATTACTTTGATAAAAATGGCTTCTTCTCTACTACACAGAGTATATATACAGTACATGCAAACATTTTTAATACGTTAGTATGTACGATTTTTAATATGTTTACAAGCACTTTGAAACCGGTAAACACTTCAAAGTCAAATAACCGCTGCGGCCGTAATTCGAGTCCGGCGCTTATTCCCAAATGCAGCCAGGAGTGCGGCGAGTGTTAGCATAGGAATATGTTTAATAAATGTGCATCTGTCTTTGTTTGATAACTACTTACAAAAGCATACATTGAGCCATTTTAAATTTTCTTATATCTTCATACATATAATGTTATTCAAATTTTTGCTTAGTCCTATCCATTGTGAATGGCATTTTTTTGAATAAATTTTCTGACCTCTACTTTATGTTCACCTTCCCATTTTGCATACTGATCTCTTCTTTAAGCTCAAAAGCAATTTCAAGTTACTGCCTTGGATTCAAGTTTAGCATTTCCCACATTTGATGATCAAGACATGAGAAAAGCAGGTAGATAAAACACTCATCTCACATCTGAGATAATAAATTTTTGACATTTGTCAAACTCCACCTTCGGGCTAGTCAGCTTTATGTAGCAATAACTACATTAAAGTTTTGATCACCTTTAATTTTATAGCAGTAGAACAAACAAGAAATGTACCATAATCCCAAAACATTGACCAACTCCCAGATGCACACTTACAACAGCACTTCTGTATCAGCACTTGTCAAGAATCACATCAGCAAACTGCTGCAAGCCAAAAACTAAAAAAAATAAAAAAAAAAAATAGCTTTCAAATTTGACATACTTAATTTAGCCTCGTTTGTATTTAACTAATCAGCACTGTTCTTTCCAATGAGCTGAATGCCATTTACCACATGTGATCGCCACTGTGGCTTTATGCCTCAATGGAGTTCAAAGAGAACTTGGTATTTTTATTTGGATCTGCCATCAGATAGTCTACTTATTTTTTATTCTATTTCATTCTGTGCTTTTGCAATCCTAAATTGTTGACTGAACATATTTTTTTCCATGAGGATCAACAAATATTGAGGCCATGTTAACTTTGGTGTAAGTAAACAGACCTCAATAAGTGCTCCAAACTCTTTGCTGTAGTTTAAATGCAAAAACAAAAATTTCTTAATCAATACAATGGTTTATTTCATGCACATCTGCACATCTAAAAAGCTGAAAATCAGATTCATTCAGAAATATTTTTCAACTAAAAATTACCCGTGGAAAATCCACGGTGCTAGAAATAATACCTACATAAAATAAAGAAGTCTCAAAGTCACAAATGATTCAATTTGATAGCAATTAATACATTTGTATTAGTATTTATTAATACAGTAGTATTTAATTTTGATCAAAAATAGAATTTCCACATGTTTGGGATTGAAAAACGCCCAAAAATAGAATTCCCTTTCAAAAAAATCCAGCAAATATTCACATTTTTGAAATCAGCGTAAAATTCTGCTTAAAATGATATTAATTTCATAATTTTTGGTCAACTTTTTGATTTCGTTAAAAATAAAGCGCTATCTGGTGGCCAAATTTCAAAGTTAACAAAACTTTCGCGCAGGAAAAATGCAAAAAAAAAACAGGTTTCTCTGCTTTAAATCATTGATTGCAATGTTCAGCATCAAGAAAACAATATTTTGATGTGCAGCACATGCTGTTTAAGCAAATATTAGTTCCAAATCGATCTTCAATAGCTGAAAAAACAGTTTGGGCGCCATTTGAATATGACATCATATGACGTCTTAAGCCAATAGCCAATCACAATTACGTTAGCATTATGCAGGCAGACAGTGAGAAACTATACAGATGATGATTGATGATGAATTTCAATTCAATTTCAATGATTTATACCGTTCCTCTTGTTTATGTTGTTTTTCTTGTTTATGAAATGGCGGAAATAACGTTTTTTGCGTCATATTACCATAAACGGCATACAGAGAATCAAAATAATGTAAACAAAAACAGAGAGTTTTTTTGGTTTAATGCTTAATTTTGGCCATCTCATAAACAAGAAAATCAACATAAACAAGAGAAACTGTATAAATGGTTGAAATTGAATGCACCTATAATGTGTTTGTTAAGGGGTATCATACTATAAAGAGTTAAATGGAGGAATCAGAATTTGTTGTATGCATCAAATCAAAGTGAGAAGAATGAATCAAATAATACAAAAATTCACTATCATTTACTAATTACTATCATAAAAAGCAAATCTTAGCTGAATAGGCTGAACAGACTGAACAGACTGTATAGACTCAGCTCTACAATGGCACTATACCAACCAATAAAGCCTGGTTCACAATGCATGCATAGCTTTCATGCAACGAGTCAATTGTTGCATGCAAGAATTGACTCGTTTGTTTTTTTAGTACAAAAGTTGTTTACATCATTGTGAACATAGTTCTGAACTTAATCACATTTTAAGTCCACTGAGCATGCTCAGTCACTAGGAAGTAGAATGACGTCTCACCTACTGATGCAAAATGGCTCAACAAGTGATTCGAAGGCTGTGATTGGCTGGGAGAAATCATAAAAGAATCGTTTTGATTGGCTATGCATCATACGTCACATTTCACGTATGAAAAAGCTCGCAATACTTCAAATTATTGAAGTATAGGTTTTGCATGCAAACTACGCATGCAACCGTATGCAACCAACGTGCGTACAGTTTGCATGCAAAATTTTGGCTCATTGTGAACGCACTTGCGTCCATTGTGAATGAGCCTTAAGAGCATAAACAAATCTTTCCTATTTCATGAGCTTTCACCTCTAAACATCAATTTCAACAAAGAGGAAAATCAGAATTTCTAATTAAAAGTTTTCCCAAAATATTTCAAGTCTTACTGAAGGTAATGTACACATACCATTACCATGCATAGTAAATGGAATTAGCAAAATTTTAAAGTTTATCTCAAAGAGATTTTTATTTAATTTACAGGTTCTTTTATTGGAGTAATCTAAAGTCTTTTTGATTTGTTCTGACAAAGAAAGTCATTGACCATACACTCCCACTATAACTGTTCCTCTTTTTCTTTACTTGGCAGGTCATTTTAAGCTTGATTAGAATGCCAACCATTCTATCATTAATGCTGGGCGCAGACATGCAGCTATTCGCGTCACATTCGAATCGCGGATGGCTCTGCGCATGCGCAGAAAACGTCACTTCCGTCGCGCGATCAGAAAATATACTTTTGAAAAAAGTACAGCCCCCGTGTACTTTTTAGCCAGGTGATGCAAATCGCAACCAATGGGATGCGAGTATTGTATCACATGTTCCATTTTTAGGTTTGTTTTTTATCAACAATTGTTCCAAAATTATTTGTTGCTATGGCAAATATTAATAAATATTTGGAACATTATATTTTGTCTTTAAAATTTTAGTGTAATGACATTATGGATATACTTCTAGTTTAATCTTTCATTATTCTATCTACCATAGGCCTTTCGACTGTTCACCAGTCTTCTTCAGTGGTTTATGATGATAATACTACATTTCTTCCTTTATATATTCTACACATTGTTGGGTGAAATATCTCAAAAACGTTCCTCAAACACAACAATAGCAAACATGTTTATACACGTTTTTACATCATTCTAGATAATTCCAGTATGAACCATTCATCTGATATTTTTCCTTCTAGTATCAGATGAATGGTTCATACTGGAATTATTTTATGTTTCAAGTCTCTTAGAATTTTTCTGCACTAAAAGCATTTCCAAATACTTGATTAAAGGAAATGAGGAAGTAAAAAGCAAATAATAATTCATGACTAATAAACATCCCCAGGTATAGGCATATCCAAATTTACTGTATACAGTATGTCCCAGAACCAAAGTCCTAATTTTTTTTTTTTTTTTTTT
>JH430967.1:3401-31226 GCA_000239455.1 Strigamia maritima | reverse complement strand
ATTTCTGGCCCTGGGCCCTTAATGTAGAAATAACGCATGGTGTAATATGCGGAATGTGGGTCAAACCACTTAGGTCGCCACGTGGCTGTGGCTTGACCATTTACACCTCTTTTTCTTCCCCTAATGTTTTATTACAGCTGTATTGATTGCATTATACTTTCCGGTATAGATGTAATCAATCTATCTTGTTCCTTTTGGTTGTGACAGACTGTAAGTCGACCATATCCCTCAGGATCGCCAAGATATCACCATTGTGTTAAACCTAAGCACATGGAACCAAATAGGCCTAAGTTATGCAAATCGATCTTATTTGCATATCTTAGTATTTTATAATTGTAAGTGTAAAATAAATTCTATTAATAAATTAAAACTATATTTGCATATTCTTTATTCTCGGTACTTTTTGTGTTTGTATCGTGTTATATGCATTGTTGGATCGGCCGACATTATAACAATGTCGACCCCGATTCCACACTGTCACATCTGTTATGAATTATTTACTTGTCAAACTGTTCTTAGTTATTTATTAGACCCAAAAGTGAGAATAACTGATAACTGTAGTTTGAATTTGGCGCGGACAAACAGTCAACGCCATCTAGTGGCAGAATAATAAGTAGTTTCCGATTTTGGACCGTCACACACTAATATTTTAGGCACCAGCTTTTTAATGGCTGATGCAGCATCGATACAGTGAAATCTAGCTTCTCGTATGATGTTTTCCATGACTCTTATTAAAATAAGATTAAATATTATACATTATTTATACTATACAGTTTAGATGATTATGAGTAATAATTATTTATATTATGCTTAAATAATTTTAGGATATATTATGAAATGGAATATTTGAATAATAGAGAACATTTATTATGACACATGGAAATATTCCAGTGGACCCCTTTTGGGTCACCACAATTGCTATCAATTTCTGATTCATCATTGGTAAGTTTCAAATTTAGGTACTTTTTAAAACTCTAATTATTATCGTCTTTCTCAAACTTCATTTCAGCATACGGTACACATTTCAGCATACGGTACACATACACATGTATCTGGTACGCTAAGCGGTCGAATATGGTCACTTTATTTAACTTTGCAGTAGGTAATGGAAAATTGTTGTTAAAAAAACTTTTGACTACCCAAATAATGTAAGGCCTGTCCTGGCTTGGTCCTGGCGATTAAATATAACACTAATCATCCTTCAAAAAATTAATCTAATTTTCATAATAACCTTCACACGGAAGGTTAGCTTCCGGTCGACACGCAAATAGTCGACACGCAAATGGTCGACATAATATTTGGTCGACACGCATTTGGTCAACACGCAAATGGACGACATGACATGGTGCGCATTTGGTCGACACCCAAATGGTCGACACCCAAATGGTCGACACCCAAATGGTCGACACCCAAATGGTCGACACCCAAATGGTCGACACCCAAATGGTCGACACCCAAATGGTCGACACCCAAATGGTCGACACCCAAATGGTCGACACCCAAATGGTCGACACCCAAATGGTCGACACCCAAATTGTTAACACGCATTTGGTCGACACGCATTTGGTCGACACGCAAATGGTCGACACCCACATGGACAACAAGCCATGGCGCGCATCCAGTCGACACTCACATGGTCGACACGGAAATAGTTCACATGCAAATGGTCGACACAATTGATTGCTTTATTTGGAACAATAAAATGTTGGATTGTAAAAAATTTAAATTATCATGCAAAAAAATTAAAATCAAATTGAAAAAAATGAAATCATAAAATATATACGGTATGTATATGTATTTAATAAATTTTAGTGGGAAATAAAAATTTATGCATTCAATTTAAATTGACAAAAAGAAAAATTGAAAAAGTAAAAATGCATAATTTTTATTTCCAACTGAAATTTATCTACACGTATACGTATATATTTTATGATTTCATTTTTTTTCAATTTGATTTTAATTTTTTTGCATTATAATTTAAGTTTTTTTATAATTCAACTTTTTGTTCTAAATAAAACAAGCAAATGTGTCGACCATTTGCATGTCGACTGGATGTGCGCCATGGCATGTCGACCATTTGGGTGTCGACCATTTGCATGTCGACCGCATGCGCGTTTTCTGGAAATGTCGACCATTTGCGCATGGATGTGCGCCATGGCATGTCGACCATATGGGTGTCGACCATTTGCGTGTCGACCATTTGGGTGCGACCAAATGCGCGTTTTCTGAAAATGTCGACCATTTGGTGTCGACCTTTTGTTTTGTTTGCCATTTTAGTGTTAAGAAAAAAAATAAGCTCAATCGGATCTGACGAAATGACCAATCCTTATAACCAGTTTTTCTCTCAACCTCAATACCATCTTTTCGTGCCATCCGATTGAACGATATCCCGACGTATTGTCACCTGTACCGTAGCATGCTATGCCTGTATATAAATACGGTAAACATTACATTATAAGACACACCATCAATAACTTCGAGCCAACATACAACCTACAAACGTTATTCGGTTTAAAATCAAATAAGCATGACGGACAGCCGAAAAATAGTCAAACTCTTCGTTTTAAATGGCGAAAATCAGTGGGATGATTGCGGGATAGGATACGCGTCTTGTTCGTACGTCGAGCGCTTCAAGAGCATGTGGTTGGTAGTCCGGGATAAATCCAACAATTCTTTAATACTGGAATCAGAAATACATCCACAAACTGATTATAAAATGCAAAGTGATAGCATAATCCTTTGGTTGGAAGACAAGTCCAACCGTAATTTATCATTAAGTTTCGCAGATTCAACGAATTGCAATGAAATCTGGGACGAAATTTGTAAAGCTCAAAGAAAAGACCCATCATTGAATTTCCAAGACATAACCGACGAGTCGGATAACGGAAATTTAAACACCACGTTCACGGTCGAGACGGAGCCATCGAATTATCTACCGCCGTGCGAACTGAATAGATTATTGCAAATTAACCTAGTTATTGGTTCTTGTTTGCCGACTGAAATTTGCCGGAATGCAATTAGTTTGGAGATTGAAAAAAAAACTACATCAAAAAACTACTCGATATTTTTCACAAGTGCGAAGATTTAGAGATTACAAACTGCCTCAATTATTTACACGATATATTTACAAAGATTTTTCTATTGAACAAAATCGAACTTCTTGAAATGATGTTTTGCGACGACGACACGATTTTCGACGTGGTCGGGTGTTTAGAGTACAACCAGAAAGCCAAACTTGAGTATAAAACGCATCGGAACTACTTAAAAAACATGTCAAATTTCAAAGAAGTCATTCCCATTTCAAATCCGGATTTATTGAGTAAAATTCACCAAACGTACAGAATGCAATATATCCTCGATGTCGTTTTGCCCACACCGTCGATCACCGAGAAAGACATGTTTTCGAGTTTAAGTTCATTTATTGTATTCAACAAGTACGATATTATCAAAATAATTCAACGTGAAGATTTTTTAATTCCACTTTTTACCCAAATGAAAGATGAATCAATTGGAGATGAAAAGCTTCGCGATTCGATTCGTTTTTTAAAAGAATATTGTACTTTTTCAAAATCACTTTCCCCAGAGACTAGACATGGATTTTTTAAGAATTTATCAGTTCTCGGTATTCTTGAAGTCTTAGAAATCACTTTGGGAATGGATAATCAAGTTATTAAATCCAACAGTATTGATATTCTGTCTGATATTGTTGAATACAGCCCATCTATTGTGCAAGAATTTATTCTCAAACAAGTAGATTCATCAGTAGACGATGATCAATTATTGATTAACATCATGATTGAGCAGATGATCTACGATGCTGATCCAGAATCAGGTCGCGCTGTCATATTAATGGGACTTTTAAAGCTTTTGATCGACCCTGGGAACATGTCCTGTCAATCAAAGTTTCTCAATATGTTTTACCAGCACAGCATGCATTTTCTATTAGCTCCCGTGTCGGCTAACACAACTGGTGCAAATCCGAGTTCAGAAGACAATCAAACTGTTCAGTTAATCGAGTGGGTGTTGGAATTGTTGACATTTTGTGTGTTGCATCACAGACATCATATCAGATGTTACATCCTTCGGAAAGATGTTTTAGGACGGGTTTTAGTGCTGATGAAATCGAAACATAAATTTCTTGTTTTGGATGCTTTGCGATTCATGCGGAAAATCGTTGGCTTGAAAGACGATTTTTATTATCGGTATATGATTACGGGAAATTTGTTTCTTCCTGTTGTTGATGCATTTCAGAGGAATAACGGTCGGAATAATTTGTTAGATTCGGCTATTATCGAAATGTTTGAGTTTATTAAATGTCAAGATATTAAATTGTTGTGTTCGCATTTAGTTGAGAATTTCGGTGAATGTTTTGATAACGTTGGATATGTGAAAACGTTTCGAGAGTTGAAAACGCGTTATTATCAGCATAAGAGCAAGACGTTGTCGGTAGCTGGTCCGTCTATAGTGCATCAGAGGTATAGAAGAGAACCTCGAGAGATGGATAAAGAAGAAGAGACTTGGTTTAGTCATGATGATGATAGTGATGATGACATGTTCGGTACTTCACTCCAACCGGTTGTGAATAAATATCCGATTACGTTATTATCACGAAAGATTGAATTAGTCAATTTTTCATCATCAAAAAGAACACGACGAAAGATTGAATTAGTTGATTATGATGATGATGATTCGGATGAAGAAAAGGACGATTTTTCACCATCAAAAAGAACACGATTTAGCAAGTAGATTTTTTTATTATTAAATATTCAGAAAATAACAATTTTAAACATTGTACTTTGTTTTACTGATACTCGAACCTACATCATTTTATTGAATAAACATTTAAAATTTTTTTTATTTTTTATTTTAACTCTAATTTTGACTGCAAGATTTCAATCGTCATTTCAAAATATTTCTTGAAAATTTTACATTTCTTTTAATATTTGCATTTCTTTTAGCTATGCATTTAAAAGTTTATTTTTCATCAAAGGGTCCATTTTTTCAGAAGTTTTGTTGGTAAAAAGATAATTTTTTTACCTCCAAATTCAATTTTTTTATTATTGCATTTTGTCATGTTTTACACATTTTTAAAAGGAAGGCAGTTTAAGACCTAAAATATGAACAGTTCTACACCTAAAGAAGACAAAAAGAGAACAGTAGATTGCACTTAAAAAAAAAAAAAAACAGATTTTTTCATCCGGTTTATGTATGTTAGCACAATCTTTGTATCAAACACGCCAAATACCTTTTGCTACGGCTGTAAGAAAAATTAAACAATTAAACTTTCACGAGATATTTGTTGTTTACTTTTATTACAGTTAAATTTTTTAACTGAAAAATGTCGCATTATTATTATTATGTGAATAAATATTGTTGCAATTTTCTTATATGTTTATGATAAGAAATTATGTTTTATTACATCTCATTTTTTTGGGTAAGAATTGTATTTTATCAAGATTTATTATAATTAATCAACTGAATTTCCAAAATTTAACTTTTTTAGGTTCATCAATTGCAAACTGTGATGAAATTTGCTGTAAGGATCTTATTGAAGAAAAAGTGCAAGAAATGAACAGAAAAACATCAAATTCATCATTGTATCCCTAAATTTATAAATAAATAACTAAAATCTTTAATAAAAACTGTCAATCTTTCAGATTTTTTGATGTGCTTTTATGTCAGTTTGGATTCATCTCGGGTCTAAATGGAATGTACACCAATGGCAACGCGTGCTTATCAAAAGATGACAGTGATGAAGTTGATGACCTTCCGGTATATCGTCAAATTGTGAATATCGGTTTTAAAAAATTATTGCTTTCATGCAAAGCAAAATATTTCAGCGAAGTTTAGTAAGCAATTCATACATTTTAAATAATTATTCATTGATTTGTTTATTTTTTAGTAATACTCTTAAGAAGTTTGAATCAACTTTATTGATTCACATGTCTTGGACGAACCTAAAATTAAGAATCCAATTTGATTTCATTCCCGACACGGTTGAAGATACTGAAACGCAAATAAATTATCTACGGAGCGTTCAAGTTACTGGATTTCATTTGGGAGATCTGGAAATATGGTTGAGTAGCAAAAAATTAGTTTTTGGCTTTTTCTGTTGGCTATTAACTTATCCTACTGTGATCCGCTATATACTTGGATTCTTTGGACAAATTATACTGGAGTTTTATTTAGATGATATTATCAGGAACACTAAATTGAGTGGTAGTGTGTATTATTTACACTGTGACTATTTTTAAAACAAACAAAATGTAAATACAGTACAGATAAATAAATACAATACTTGAAGTACAGATAGAGACATACGTTGTAAGACAAAATTCAGATTTTTATGTCTAAAACTCATGACGAGGCATCGTTTTGAAATTGAAAATTGATCAAACTAACCCCGGTTTACAGTAACACAAAAAGTCAACCAAGTTCTCATGACTTAGGCCCGTGCTCGCGCACATTTTTTTGTATAGATTCACTCTAAAATTAGTTTATTCATTGTGTGATCGGAGGATTACCAGTAATCATTCTAGCCATTTATTAAAAAAACAAACTAGGAATATTGGCACCGCTATTTATTGCTCATTACAATATTTCAAGACTTTAAAATTATACACAGACAAAAAAAAATAAATAAATAAATAAAATAAAAAACTTTTGTCTCCAAATGTAATAACTATAGAGAATTTGGATAATAACAACAAAAAGGACTCGCGAGTCAGCCATCTTGAATAATCGGTTGAAAAAGTTCTGAAATTTTGTCATTTCCAAGTATTTTAACTTGAAATTTACATTAGCAAACGTGCCATTGGGTTCATTGGCTCTTTAATGGTGCATTCCACTGGATTCATCGATCCCTTTGTTAAGCGCTCCATTGGACTCATCGGCTCTTTCGCTAACCGTTCGACCGGATCTATAATCACTTTAGTCGTTCGTTCAATCGGTTTCATCGGCTCCTTAATCGCATTCTCCATTGAATTCATAAGCCCAATAGCGATGCGTTCCACAGGATTTATCGGCTCTTTGGCCAAGCGTTCTACTGGATCCACGACTACTTTAATCATGCGCTTCACCGGGATTATAAGGTCCGCAACCACTGACTCCAATGTCCCTTTGGCGATGTAATCCAGTGGGTTCTTGGTATCTTTAGCCAAGCGTTCCATTGGCTCTATGTGCTGCTTAATTCCGCATTCCGCCGGATTCTTAGTCACTTTATTAGTGCCTTCTGTCAAATTTATTTGTTCTTCAGCCAAGATGCCTTTAGTTGCGCGTTCTTTTGGATCCGCGTACACTTTGGCTGCGCGATTCATTTGATCGCCGTGCAGTTTAGACGCCCGACCCATCGAATAGACGGGTTTTTTAATTTTCCGGTCCTTATTCACCTCTACTCTGCATTCCGGTGAATCCCCGTGCAATTTAGTCGGTCGATCGACAAGAAAAATGGGTCTTTTAGGTCTGCGTTCTATCGGTTTTGTTTTCTCTTCTACTCCGTGATCTTTGGCATTCTGTACAATTTCCGCTGAATCCACAGAAATTTCAGTTGTGAATTCATCTGGTGACTCTATTGAATCTGTGTACGCTTTGAAGTCGCACTGATATCCATCCGAAGACATAGTATCTGCAATGTCTACATTCATGGGTCCTTTCGATGCATTCGCGAATCCTTTGGTGAAGCGTTTCACAAGTTCCATGCGTGCTTTCGATGCACGGTCCAGTGGATACATGGGATTAATTGAGCTATCTTTGCTCAAGCGTTTTATTAGATCCATTCGAGCTTTATTTGCGCGGTCCATTGGAGACTGGAAATCTTTAACTTCGTGTTCCAATGTAGACTTGCATTCCTCGTTGTTCTCAAGGTCTTCCACGTCGCACTTCATTGGTTTCAATTGAAATTTTTCCTCTGTGTGGCTATATGAAAAAATAATAATTAAATCAATTAGATCTAAAAAAATAGTATAAAACGTTTAGATTGGTCTAAATAAGTCAGTTGATAAACAAATTTTTAAGTTGAATGTTTTTCTAATTTTTTTTTATTCTAATCCGTGGAATAAACTTACCGATTTAGAACTCGATTTAGTTGTATCACAGCGTTGAGCTGATTGGAAACCAAAGCTGAAACCAAAGAAGAGTTTTAGATGGAATTTATTTGCTGCTGTGTGCGCAAATAATATATGGAATAATTCCACTTAAATTATTACTGCTCGGACAATTTTTGAATCTGCCATTACTGGCCGTTAAAGTCGATTGTTGAGTAAAACCAATCAGAAGTAAATATAAACTTTTACAATATTGCGGCAAGTGCAATTATTGAGTTTTCACACAGCCGCACGCTACTAATAGAATATTATATTCTAAGAAACCTCGATGAAGAAGTCTCGACTACGTTTTGCATAAAGTAAAAATGATAAAATACCAAAATTTATCAATGTTAAATCACTTAATATTTTATTGATTCGGTAAAATATACAATCCAAGTGTTACTGATTTATTTATTTTTTTAAATATAATTTATTCCGTCGACTCTGCACTAAAAACGCCAACATGCCTCACGAACGATATCAGATGCCATCGCACGTATACACTTTCGATCAACACGGAGAATGCACGAAAGGACCTGATTGGGTTTGTCCTGCAAGGCCATGTCCAGCAGCACGAAGTCCTGTAAGAATTCGATTTATTCACATGTGTGCATCATATCTTAAACATATTTTCTTTCAGAGGAAACTTATTCCATTGAAGGATCCTTGTATGAAAGCATACATTCCGAAGCCTGATTGTTGCCAAACGGAAGCAGATGGCGCGGGCGGACGTCCTGGAAATAAATTGGATGGTTACTTAAATTGTGAACTGGAAGTCAAATCGGATTTCGTTCCAAATTCAACTAATAAAGGACCTGAAGCTTCGAAAACCGCAGGGAAAGTTTGTTCCAAACCATGTTATCCATCATGTTACCCATGCCAATACTCGTACTGTTCTCCGAAAATCTGCAAACAAAGAGCCGATAGAGGACCTTCAGGAGGTGGAGGTGATCTTGCTAATGCAGAGGGCTGGTATGTTGATGGTTGGCCTCCTGATCTGTCAGACGAGGAATGTTGTGACAATCCTTATTGTTTTACGTGCCTTGGGAACTGCGCCTTACCCAAACCCGGCGGTTATGACTATCCACCACCTGGACCAACAAAATGCACCGGCCATTGCCATGTGGCTTGCTGTTCTGAGTGCAAGCCGAAGAAGGAAAGAAAGTGGCCTAATCTTCGCTGCATTAATCCACACAAAAACAAACCATGTCCACCGAAACTTCTAAACGACCCATGTCGACCTTCGCGTGATCCTTGTTGCGAACCGCCGCAATTGTGGAAAAACGATCCAGCACCGTGTCACACTCCAGAGTCATATCGCATAATTAGTCTTCTTTGTACACCTGAAAGTTCCAAACCGGTACTTGAATCCGACTTGTTAGGTCATCCCGATGCCCGTGTGGCCGATTCCGTGCGGGTCTGTGGAATCTGCGATGGTGCTAAACCTCCACCGACGGATTGGCGCCTCGGAAAATATGATCCTGCTCTTTCACCTTTTCAAACTAGTTTTTTCCCCGACCGTTACAACCCCGGCCAGAGTGTCCAAAATTATAAGCCACCATGTCCTGGTCCTTGTCCATGCAAAATATCAACACCGCAACACTGTCCGCAGAGCTGTTCCCCATATTGTCCTCAAAACACGTGCAATCCAGGATTTGTTGCTTATCCAACAAACCCCTGCAGTAAGCTGCAAAATCCCCAGTGGAGCATAGGTGGGGCACAATCACCTATGCATCAAATTGGTAATCAAGTGCCACAAGGAGTTTGTGTTCCGTCATGTTCGCCTTGTGGACCTTATGGTTCCTATAATCCATGTTGTGGAACTTCGTGGCCATGCAATCCCTGCGATCCTTGTTCTTATTATGGTCCCTGTGGACCTTGTGGACCTGGACCTCTTGGCCCATGTTGTTACTCTGCTCCTTGTTCACCTTGTGTTAGCTGCGGGCCTTGTGGACCTCAACCTAACTTTCCCAGCTATCCTTGCAACTATGCTAACAGTTATTCTTGTAATTATCCTAGCAACTTACCTTGCTGCTATCCTGGCAAAAGTACAGTTGTTCCTGGATCTCGTTTGGCTTGTGGTAAAGAGAATGTGTCTTGTAAAAATTCGGCTAATGGCAATGGCAGCCGTATCTATGGACAACGGTTGGCTGGCGGTGGTGATAAAATTCCTGCGAAACATTCAGCTGGGAGTAGTAGACCTACTATGAACGGACATACAATGACTGCCTGGTGCAGAAAAGTTCCTACAAAAAAGCCTAGACAACGTTTACCTGGTGGAAATGAAAGAATGAATCGAGTACGGTTAAATAGTGGTGAAGAAGTTCCTTGCCAAGGCGGTATAAAATGCCGATTACCGCATCCGAAACCACCAAGTGGTCAGCCGTGGGGCCGGACATGCCCGATAGGTTATTTAGCGGGTCCATCAACTAATTTTAACTACTGCACTGGTCCCTGTAATACTGGAGTTCCCTGCTATGAACCTTGTGATCCATGCGTACCATTAATTCCATGCAATCCTATTAATCCGTGCAGAAGAGCTTATTGTCCTATTTGTGCCCCGCCTCGTTGTCAATGCTTTGGGCCAGCCAGATGTCGTAAATGTAAACCTTGCTGTCCACTGGTTTGCCCTGGAACAACATGCCCACCACCATTACAAAGAAGTTGCAGAGATTTGGAACAGAGTCCTCGTGTTTGTCAAGCATGTACTGATTGCAGACCTAGAGTGGTAGAAGAAGAAGTACGAACGTCTTGCAAACATTGGAGAGAAGCACCAAACCCTCAGTATTTTTCAGTTTGTGCTAACCAACGCGCTTGCTGTGATGTAGGTCCTCAACTCTTAACTGAGGAACAGCTCAGTATGTTTAGACGTTGCATAGAACATGTTAGTTTACTACAAGTATAAGTAAAAATTATATATTATTATTTCATTTTTTATGCCAGAAAAGTAAACAGAAAACATTATTTAAACTTCTGTAAAGTTTTCTAACGTAACTAGAATGCAAAATTTACTAGATTATTTTTTAAGACAGACATAATCTTTTTTTGTCTGGTTTTATTGATTCAGACCTGGAATTTTCGTTCTTTTTATTTTATGCCATAATCAATTTTTTGTCATGGCTGAAAATAATAAAAAATGAAATAAGTGTACTAATTAACTAAACTCTATTTAACAATTCGTGCACGAAACTCCCATTGGTTAATGGCCTATGCATTGTACTGTAAGTATATATTGTGGTATCTTGTTTTAATCCTCTAGTCGAGCCAAGTCGAAAAATCATTGCTTCGTAGTCCAAAAATGTGCATGCCATTGTTAACAAATGAAAACGCTTGTAAAATATTTAAAAAAAATTATTTACATTTGGGTTTTTGTATTGTTGTGAACATTTTTTGGCTACGAAACAATGATTTATCGACTCGGCTCAACTAGAGAAATAAAATAAGATACCACAATATATACTTCCGGTACAATGCAAAAAAGTTCACTTCTCAGTTTTGTGACAAATTGTTGGATAGAGTTTACCATTAATTTTGTTTTTCATTTTTAGCCATGTTACCCATACACATCATGCGGGCCCTATGGTCCTTGTGGCCCATGCGGCCCTTGTGGTCCCTGCGGCCCCTGCGGCCCTTGTGGTCCCTGCGGCCCTTGTGGTCCCTGCGGCCCTTGTGGTCCCTGCGGCCCTTGTGGTCCCTGCGGCCCTTGTGGTCCATGCGGTCCCTGCAGTCCTTGTGGTCCCTGCAACCCTTGTGGTCCCTGCGGCCCTTGTGGTCCCTGCGGCCCTTGTGGTCCCTGCGGCCCTTGTGGTCCCTGCGGCCCTTGTGGTCCCTGCGGCCCTTGTGGTCCCTGCGGCCCTTGTGGTCCATATGGTTCTTGTGGTCCATGTGGTTCTTGTGGTCCCTGTGATCCTTGTGGTCCCTGTGATCCTTGTGGCCCTGGACCTTGCGGTCCCTGCGGTCCTTGCAGCCCTTGTGATTCACCCTGTGGCTATCCTTGCGGTTCCTCATGTAATCCTTGTGCACCTGGAGACTTTTGCCCGTTGCCAGAAGGAGAACCGGCAAGCATGCGTGATGATCCTGCCGTTGTAGTTTGTCCACCTGGAACAGACCGAGTGCCTGGGCGAGAACCAGATCCTGGCACCAGAGTTTGTGCTGACGGAACTGCAGCTTTTGTTAATATAAGAAACCAAACTCCACCCCGCGAGTGGGAAGTGAACCGATCAACACCTGTGAAAGACTTATTGGATCCTAAAGTTCCTCAAGCTTGTTATGATTCTTCGTAAGTGTTTCAAAACTTCATACTTATTTCAAACTTCACACCATACAAGTATAAAATTAATAATGACATTTGCATTTTTTTACTTAGACTCTGTGTACCTATTGGATTCCCCAGAAAACCAACTAGAAATCCAAATTTACCACCTTGTCCACCATGTCCTGAAGATAAAGTACAGGAAGATCCTCCAAAGTAAACACTCTTTATAATAAGAAAAAAACAATGGAAAACATTTACTTAAATTCACTGTGATTTAATTAAAATATAAAATAGCATGCAAAAAAAATTAATATATTTAAAAATGCAAAAATTGTAAGTAATAAAGATTTAAAAAATGTATTGATATGAAAATTATTCAGTAAAGTTCAGAATTGATAAATTTGATTTTCATTTATTTTTAGTTTTTACTATGATGTATTTTTACTTACATATGTTGTCCGAATATAGGTATAGAAGTTATAAATGAGATATTGCTTATGCACTACACATTAAAGTCCATTACATTGCCAAAAATTCATTTTTATTTTTTATTTCATTATTAATTTGATATTTTTATTTTTTATTTCATTATTAATTTGATATTTTTATTTTTTATTTCATTATTAATTTGATATTTTTATTTTTATTTCATTATTAATTTGATATTTTTATTTTTTATTTCATTATTAATTTGATATTTTTATTTTTTATTTCATTATTAATTTGATATTTTTATTTTTTATTTCATTATTAATTTGATATTTTTAAAATTATAATAAAATTAATATTTTTGGGCACAGCGCAGCAGAGATGCCACTTCCTTTGTTCTCTGTGCATGTGTTTGTGGTGTGTACGTACCTATAGAATCAGCTAAATTAAGATGTAGAGCAAATCTAAAAATTGTAAAAGATAACTCTTGATTAGAAGGTCAAGGGATGGCTACTTTTCAAAATTTATTTAATGGTTTTAAAATTAAAAACTAATAAAAACCACTATAGTAGTTATTTCTGAATTCCGCCGATAGGTGACACTTTTAAAAAAAATGTATCAAATAATCAAAATTTTTGGGTTTGAGACAAATACTTAATAAAAAACATGTTCTGCATGTCTAAAGATAGACAATTTGATGCTGAACAAGAACAAGAATGCTATTTTGCAATTTGATGCTAAAAATAATCACATTAAAAATCACATTTAAAATAAACATTTCATTATTCATTCACAATCCACATTGATAGTAGGTTACCATTTATAAAATTACATAGATAGATAGATAAAATTGAGTTTATAGATGCAAGCGGCGACTTAGGCCATACACGTCTTTTAATCTGACATACTTAAACTTGTAACGGTCAAATCCCGGAAATCACCTTACTTTTCTATCACTAGATGGCGCCAACCACCGGCTCACGTCACATTCAAATACTAACTATTTATACTACCTATCTCTGGTTTTATGATTAGTTATAATATAATTTGATCAGTAAATAAATATTTCATAAGTGTGTTTATTTTATGAATTATGAGGAATAATAATATTTCATATTATTATTCTAACATGGGAAGTTATCCTGTAGTAAGTATTTGTCATGGACAGCTGACCACGATAATTACTCTACTTTGTATACATAGGGGAAATTGATTACACCTGTGACCCATTTCTCTGACGTAGTAATAACCTCTAACCCTAGGCAGGTGAACGACTCACTTGAGTCCAGTGGGAAGTTGTCTCGATTGGTCCATCACCCTGTCGTCAGATAGTGACCGCCCCTGTGTGTCCACTATATAAGAGCTTGCAGAGCTCAGTTCCAGTGCCCCTAAAGTTCACTTAAAGATATATTTATATGTTGCTGACTGTTACTTGCATTTATGTGGTACAATAAGCTTTGTTGTTATGAGCCGGCTGGTGCAAAACCGTAAAAACCGTAGTAGCCGTGGCATTTATGTCACGAAAGCTTATATACCGCGAATATACATTTCAACTTAAGAGCATATAATGACACATCGGTGAGTGGTCTTAGTAGGACAGAAAGTTATTGACCACTATATTCGGTTGTAATAATGATTCCAGAACGTATGTTACGATGCGGAATGTCGACCTTTGACTCAGACGATGCTTGTCGCCAAGTAACACTCATCTGTGCTCCTTCTCCAGTATTTATAGTATTGTTATGTCTCGTTACCAAGTGATACGGTGAACTCACCGTATCCTCGGTTGTTGTCTGCCTGGGAACCGTGTCACATGACACGGTCAGCCCAAACCTTGTGACGACTAAGAAAGTCAACCGTAAGACGGATTGATGGATTCCCCCTTCCTTTAGAACCACTTAGGATACCAGGAATAGAAGCTAGAAGCCTCGTTTATTCACATTAACTAGTGTATTATGTAATCAACCACTAATGTTCATATTAAGCCTTATTATTTATATATGTTCCTCGTTATATTTGTTGTTACATGTTAAAACTATTATTAAATATTGTCATGATTTGAGAATCAGGTCTCCCTTTTCTTTATATGTTTATTGCCATTTTCCCATGTTCTGTGCGCACCTTATCTCGGCTAGATTTTGTGTGTAAATGCTCTATTCTCGTGGTCACTGTCACTAGACAGCGTCCTCGGAGAAAGGTCATCACAAACTGACTTACTAAATCTGACCAATATAAATCTTGTGACGATCTCAAACCGTAGTTTTGGTAGAGAATTGCCACCAGAGTGCGCTATTACATCTTTGGCGGCATATTCAACTAAGACAATAAATATAAATAAGTGGATAATAATTATCGCGCTTATTTATAATAAATATCAAAGTAATGGCCAATAAATATATAAATTATATATTGTATTGGCCATTTGCCCCAATCCACATTGGAATGTTGAATGATGCAGGAAGTGGTCATTCACATTCCACAGCCGGCATCACCCATTGGCCACTCTGTTATCTACACATTCCTTAGGGATTAGTGAGAGATTAGCAAAGTATATAACCTCATGCAAAACAGGAAGTAGTGTGAAATACTGAACTGAAACCCTGACTTGACTTGTTTGATTTGTGATATTGTTTGCCTGTGATTATTTGCTTAGATGGTACGTGTATTTATATTGAGTGTATATATTATTGATATTTGAAGTGTAGTGTAATTTAAGTGCATTTTATGGGTTGGGTGTTAAAAACCATACTTTGAATGTCTTACATGTATACAGTGTCCCAAAAGTCTGGACCCCCCAAATAATTTCCAAAATACTAGAGATATCAGAAAACAGAAATAAAACTCATACAGGAAATCATTCATTGCAAATCTGATGGCACCCTCAAATTTGACCTCTGACCTTGGAAAGGACAGAATTCAATTTAGAACTTTTGAACGGTAAGAGATAGAGCATTAATTCCAATTAGAAAGTGGTAGATCATGGCCTAATTAGTCTAAAAACATAATTTACTAA
Source organism: Strigamia maritima (assembly GCA_000239455.1). Taxonomy (NCBI): domain Eukaryota; kingdom Metazoa; phylum Arthropoda; class Chilopoda; order Geophilomorpha; family Linotaeniidae; genus Strigamia; species Strigamia maritima. The sequence continues at coordinate 15,445 of JH430967.1, read as the reverse complement.
AAATATTTTTCTATGAAATTTTTGAAAAAACCCACTAAAATAGTCTCTACAGCTGCATGATAAAATTAAGTAAACACAGTAAATAAGCTTTACTAAAATTTCACCAAAGTTGTCAAAATAATGGGTAAACATTAGTTTTTCTTTAAACTAAAAAAAAGTAAATGAAAACAAATTAAACAATTAAAGCATCTGCTTGATTAGCTTGTTGCTAATCAAGCAGATGCTCAATGTGTTTTCCGTGCGCACCTATGCATAACTGTGCACAATATGCAATGGACTGTTTAACATTCATCATTGTTTGTAATGAAATGTTATGGCATGCTTCTCTGATCCTTCTTTGCAGGTCATCAGGTGTAGCAGGTTCTGTTGCATACACAATTTCCTTGATATGACCCCATAAAAAAAGTCTAATGGGGTAAGGTCTGGCGGTCCTGCTTGTCCAATCCAATGGCCAGGAAACATCATATCTAAGTGTTGGCGAGTGGTTCTTGCATAATGTGGTGGTGCCCCATCCTGTTGGTACCACAAATTACGATACGCAGCCAGCAGCAAATCGTCAGTAAATTCCAAAACGATTCCGTTTAAAATCATATTTGTATACTGCTGTGCATTTAAAGTTCCATTGTAGAATACAGGACCTAAAATTTGGGTGTTGTAAATACCACACCATGCATTCACTCTCCAGTTGACTTGGAATGTGGTTTGGTGTAACCATCTGGGATTGTTTTCTGCCCAGTAATGTGCATTGTGACGATTGACAATACCATTTCTCGAAAACTGGGCCTCATCAGACCACAAAATATTTGTTGTGAAGTCTGGGTCATCATCCAAGCGACAGAGCAGCCAGTTGCAAAAATCCATATGTGCTTGAAAATCTCTTTCTTCTAAAGCCTGGTGGCAATGCATGTGGAATGGATGAAACTTATGTTCATGCAGTATTCTGTGCACAGATGAACGACTGACGCCAACATCCTTTTCAATGGTTCTGATGCTAGTATGGAGGTTTGCAGCTACAGCTGCAAGTACCATTACGGCGAGTTCTTCTATTGCCACAGTCCGTGGCCTTCCTTGACGTGGCCGATGTACAACATTTCCTGTTTCTAGAAAACGAGCAACGGCACGTCTTAGGGTTTTACGCGTAGGTTGTCGACGGCCAGGGAATCTCTCTCTGTACAGTCTGCAAGCAGCATGAACATTACCATCAACACGTGAATGACAGAGGACCACATCCACCAACTCATGCAATGGATGTTCTGCCATTGAAAAAATTGACAAATTCTTGACTAGTTACTTATTGATTCACTCTCACTTCACTATTCTGGTGCATTAGGTTATTGTTCAGTTAATTAAATAAACAATAAACTAATGCATCGTAATATTTATTTTTAATTGTTTAATTTGTTTTCAATAGAGAGTTTGCGCCACTGCATTAAACCTTATAGTTATGAGTTATAAACTCATAACTATAGAGAAAACCTCATAACTATAATTCCTGCACGATCGATATAAAAATAGTGAAGCCAATCCGAAGCCTTCCCGTTATAACTAGTCCCGCCCACAATTGCAAATGGCGACGACGAATTTTGAAAAACTCCAAATGGCGGTATAGACCGATGGATTCTAGGATTGATATCATGGTTAAATGATGCCATCCACTCCAAAAAACTTCAAAATATTATAACTGGGGGCTGAAACAAGAAAATCATTAAGGTTTTATTACATATTTTTGTGTTTGTCATGTTTTAATGAATTTTTTCCGTTATTGCATTGAGATTTGTTCTATGATTTTGTAGATGATTGAGATTTGTCCTGTACAGGTTTTATAAACAACACTGGCTTCCCATACAGGTTTTATAAACCACTTCCCTGTAACTATAAGTATATTTTTTTTGTCAGCGCAAGCGCTTGTTTTTTCTTCTTTTTTATAATTATAGTTATGAGGTTTTAACTCATAACTATAATGTTTAATGCAGTGGCGCAAACTCTCTATTTACTTTTTTTAGATTAAAGTATAAATAATGTTTGCCCATTATTTTGACAACTTTGGTGAAATTTTAGTAAAGCTTATTTACTGTGTTTACTTAATTTCATCATGCAGCTGTAGAGACTATTTTAGTGGGTTTTTTCAAAAATTTCATAGGGAAATATTTTTAATAAATTATGTTTTCAGACTAATTAGGCCATGCTCTACCACTTTCTAATTGGAATTAATGCTCTATCTCTTACCGTTCAAAAGTTCCAAATTGAATTCTGTCCTTTCCAAGGTCAGAGGTCAAATTTGAGGTTGCCATCAGATTTGCAATGAATGATTTCCTCTATGAGTTTTATTTCAGTTTTCTGATATCTCAAGTATTTGGGAATTATTTGGGGGGGTCCAGACTTTTGGAACACCCTGTATAGTCGATGTGTTACATTTCCCTGTGGCGCCTGTGCTTGTGTTACTCAGTAACACTTTATGATAGGTAAATATGAGGCGAGCAAGGGGTCAAAATGACTATAAACTTCCCATATGATGATGGAACATTATATGTTGAGCTTTTGGCCGCCGATGTTGGGGACTGTCTTGTGTCGCATGGACCATACGGCATCAGGAAGCGACTGTGACACGGCCTTTGATGACAATAGACCTCAACGTGACGCGACACTGGACCGGGGCTGCGGTGAGTAACTCGTCTGTTGTTTATTTCCCAATTTCTGTCTCTGGGCCTTTAATGTAGAAATAGCGTGGTGTAGAGAGAGAGAGAGAATTAGGTTTATAGACACAAGCGGCGACTCAGGCCATACACGTCTAAAATCTGACAAAAGAGAATCTGACATGAAAACTGACAATATAAAACTTGACGTACTAAATCCAACAAAACAAAACCAACACGCTACATCTGACAAAAGAAAACTGACACACCAAAACTTGACAAAACGAAACTGACATATCCAAACTGACATAAAGACTGACAAAAAAAACTGACAAATTGTAACTAACATATCCAAACTGACATAATGAAACAGACATTCTGACTCTGACAAAATGAAACCAATATATTAAATCAAGACAAAATAAAAAATACAAACTGAAACTGACATACCGACACCGGCATGAAACTGATTCCTTCGCACGACAAATCCCAGCGTACCCATCCCGACGTTCCAACCCAGCGTTTCAACCCCAGCGTTCTAATCCTGGCGTACTGATCCTGGTGTATCCAGCCGGCCCACCTAATCCGGCTGGCCAGGTGTACTGATCCAGGCATACTAACCCGGGCATACTAATGCAGGGTGTACCGATCCGGGCGTACCACCGACCAAATCTGTCCATATAACTGACTTCCTACTACTACCAACCCGGCATACCAACCCAGCGTTTGAACCCCAGCGTTCTAACCCCGGCGTACTGATCCTGGTGTATTTAGCTGGCCCACCTAATCCGGCTGGCCAGGCGTACTGATCCAGGCATACTAACCCGGGCATACTAATCCAGGCGTACCGATCCGGGCGTACCGGGCGTACCCGGGCATACTACCGACCAAATCTGTCCATATAACTGACTTTCTACTACTACCGACTTCCTACTACTACCGACTTCCTACCACTACCGATTTCCTACGACTACCAACTTTCTACTACTACCTCCCACTACCAACTTCTTCCAGCCGACTTCTGACAACTGACTTATCCCAGCATACCAATCCCAGCATACCAACCCCGGCGTACTAACCCTGTCGTTTCAACCCCGCCGTACCGGACCTGGTGTCTTCGGCCGGCCGGGCATACTAATCCAGACGTACTAATCCAGGCTTACTAATTCGGGCGTACTGATCCAGGCATACTACCAACCAAAACTGTCCACACAACAGATAGCTATTAATAACAAAAGACAGAAGAGAAAGTGAAGCAATAAAGAGAAGAAGAAAGAAGAAAAGATAGATAACCAGAGGACCCATTAGCACCACTGCAGCGGAAAAACAAAGTGCCACAGTGGAGTGACCAGGGGAGGCCACGAGGAGGCTGGGCTTGGAAGTTTTCTCTCCCAACGCGTGGTGTAAAATGCAGAATGTGGGTCAAACCACTTAGGTCGCCACGTGGCTGTGGCTTGACCATTTACACCTCTTTTTCTTCCCCTAATGTTTTAGTACAGTTGTGTTGATTGTATTAAGCTTTCCTGCATAGATGCAATCAATCTATCTTGTTCCTTTTGGTTGTGACAGACTTTAAGTCGACCATATCCCTCAGGATTGCCAAGATATCACTATTGTGTTAAGCCTAAGCACATGGACCAAATAGGCCTAAGATATGTAAATCGATTACATTTGCATATCTTAGTATTCATACAATTGTAAGTGTTAATAAGTTCAATAAAGTAAAATTAAACTATATTTGCATAATTTATTCTCGGTATATTTTGGTGTTTTATATCGTGTTTATGCATGGTGGGACGGACGATATTGTTGCAATATTGATCCCGATTCCACATTGTCACACGTGGAGGTTCTACCGAAATTAAGATTGCCTCAGGATTTACTTAAAGTAAAAACCCTCAGTATAGTTTTAATTTTAGAATTTATTTTACCAAATTGTTTTTCTTGAGTTTCTTGAATTTTTGAAATTTTGCATTTCTTACTTCAAGAAACCCAATCGACCTATTTGTAATGTTGTTCATTTTTATTTTAAATAAATTAAAGGTAAACTGCACCTTCAAATAGAAGTAGATGTAATTTTTGGGTTGAATTTGTAATTCCACTACATTAACCCTTAACCCTCAGATGCCTAAAATTTTGGGTCAACGCAGACCTATTAGTGGTGTCAATTGACATGTTTTTATACTCTGAGTTGAAGCGCTTTTAGTGCTGTTACCATGGTTACCATGGTTTTACCAACTGGTGCTAGGTGTTACCAATTGTAAAAATCAAGACACTCGATCAAAATGTGATCATTTGAACAGCATGCAAGGTGTTTAATTATTCATTTATAATAATTGTGTATATTAACTTAATTTTAATTCCAATTAGTGCAATTAATTGCAATTGACTTGAAATGTGAACTGAACATGTGCCGACATGTGCTTTGTTTATTCTCTACTTTGCATATAGGTGGCGTTATATTTTAAAAGCGCTCTCACTAAAGAGAAAAAATGCAGTGAAAACAGCAAACGTTTTAAGCTGAGATTTTAAGGGGCTCATATTTTCTCTTTACGATAACTTTTTTTTTATAAGTCTGAAAATTACCAAATAAATTGAGTGTATATAAAACCACTTTTTGAACAGCTCCAGAAAATTTCAGATTTTTTGAAAAATTTTTTAAAAAAGTTTGTATTTAGAACTATTGCCTGTGTCAATTAACCCATAGGATAGGCTTCTGAGGGTTAAATAAACCTAGAAAGTCTGAATTTTATCTATACCTAGTATTGTTGAAATTTGCCAACTTTTGGAACCAAAAAATTCAAACATTAGAGGTGGCTCTAACAATTGATTTCTAGTTTGGTTTCCTATCGATACATTTCATTAATAGACAGTTTGCGATTTCTCGTATGAGATTTTTTATATTACGAGAATACCAAAATAACGAGATATTGTTAAAAATCTTGTTACATTCATTCTCGTTTGAAAGGTCTAGGGTCGAAAATCTCGTACCAAATTGTAACTGGGGCGGCTTGCACAGCCCTTACTTGGGGGAATAAGAGGACTGCGCTGGATGCCTTCGTCATGTGAAATAGCAGAGACGACGCTGTATTTTGGTGTTTGGCCTTTATTACAGTTGTCTAGGGGTCAGTGTCAGCCTTCACCTGCTACTCATATGTCTGCACCACCGGTATGTGCTAATCAAACCCGACCCACGGACCATGGCGGTTAAACCAAGGTCCATGCGGTCGATCGAATCTAACCATGCTGCAACCTAATCCATGGACTTGCAGCCACTGCACTCACTCATGGAGGCGGGGCCCAGAGAACTGGGAACCCGAACTTCATCAAGAATACCAGGGAGTTGGGAGAGAGCTTGGCCAATGCATGTCTCCACTGGTTGCTGGCTCACTACCAACTCTGTGTCCCTGGATTCTCTCTGTTTCTACCTGCCTTCCCTTACTTTCGGTCTGACCGGAAGTGATCATGTCAGCCCAGTCCACCAGGGGGACATGACGCGGGCCGTTGCCGTGCGCTTGGGTAGTGACACGGTCACAAAATTGTCGTGTATAAGACTTGACATGCGCATGCGCACTGCATACAATCACAACAATTGTCGTAAAATTTTCCCTCCGCTTCGGCTGCAATTTTGGCAAGGTTATGTCGATTTCATAATCTCAGATTAGTTTTTGCATCAGTCAAATACCTTTCACAAACAACAAGCCTAATACTTAGGCTTAATTTGTGTAAAGTGTCTGGTTTTGCTAAAAATTGCTGCTGACGATTTAAGTGTCGTATGTAATATGTTACGTGACAAACCACAAACACCGATACAACATTTTATTATCGAGATTTAAAAAAACCAGATTTTATTGAAAATTTTGTTGTTTTAAATCTTGTTTTTGGTCTCGTACAAGAAATCGTAATGTAAATGTAATACATTGACATTGTTGGAATTTCATCGATAAATAGAGAATTAGATTTAAGAAACATTTTATTCTTTCATTTTATTTTTCTAGTTTCCTGAGATCTCCTGGAGAAAAGTTTATTTGTTGTCTATTTTTATCAAATCTCTTTTTGCTTTTTGCTGACATTTTTTTCCAAATTCTGATTAACCATTTTTCTGGCTTGTTTGACATATTGTATTGTTTTAGTTGTTAATTGATTTCCGGGTAGTCCCAAATTTACATCGACGTTCAGGTCTGCTTCCTGACATCTCTGAATAAAAAATGGTGTGTATCCTGTTGTCTCATGTACTGAGTTATTATAGGTGAATATTAGAAATGGTAAAAATTTATCCCAATCTGAATGTTTGTCATTGACGTAATTTGATAACATATTGGCCAATGTTTTATTGAATCTCTCTGCAAGTCCATTTGTTCTCGGATGATATCCGGATGTGGTTTTATGCCTTATTTTAAATAATCTACTGATTTCCTCTATCATTTGATTTCTATATTCGGTTTCTCTATTGCTTAGAATTTCTTTCGGACTTCCTTCTTCTAAAATTACTTTATTGAGAAGTGCTTTGGCTGCCTCTAACGCTGTACATGACGGTGCGGCTTGTGCCTTCACTCCTCTAGATAAGTAATCTGTCATTATAAAAACATATCTATTTCCTTTTGCCGTTACTGCGAATTTCCCTAATGTGTCTATTCTTACTCTTTGAAAAGTTTTCTCGATTGTTGTCCAGGGTTGCAACAATCCTTTAGGTTTAGTAGTATCTGTCTTCACTTTTGCGCATTCTTCACATGATAAATACGTAATTTCTAACATCTGAATAAATTTTTGGCCATATAAATCTCGTCTTAATTCTATTCCATGTTTTTGCTACACTTATGTGTGCTCCAGAAAGTGAGTCGTGCATTTCATACAGTATTTCTTTCTTCATATGATTTGGTACGACTAGAAGATACAGTTCCATATTCAGAGTATTTTTTCTTCTGAATAAAGTATTATTTTGAAGTACATACATATTCAATAAACGTTGTCTTCTTTTTGGAATATCTTCATATCTTTCTAGTGCTTCAATGATTTTCCTAATCTTCGGATCCTTTCTCTGTTCTGTCGGAAGGCCCATTTCCTCAAGAAACGATGTGGGAACAATTTCATCCTCATCTACTTGTATAGGTAATCTACTTAAAGCATCTGCATCTAGGTGTTTTCTTCCCGATTTATATATAATATCATAGTCATAATAGACAGTTTGCGCTTTCACGAACGTAATTTTTTTAATTACGAATGTTAGATAAATACGAGATTTTAAAAATTAATCTCGTATTTAATTTAACATTCGTATTACGAATATACGAGATTTATTTTTCAATTCGTTTGTATATAAGTTGATATACGAATGCACTGCACATGCGCAGTGTGCATCAAAATTCGCACATGCGCACTGTTCTGCAATTTGAAGCGAGCGGGGCATCCATCTTGTTTTTCATCGGCTCGTTGTATTTTCGGTAGGTTTTTAGTCATCTAGGTTAGAAATTTGTTTGCAACAAACGATTAGACCCTTAATTTACACATTTTCTACTGGAACATTGAGCGAAGCCGTGTTCCTCGTTTATTTGTTTATTTCATTCTCGTTCGTGTTTAATTGTTTGTGCAAGCGCAATCTGAAACGATGATTTTAATTACGGGACACGAGATAATTAATAAAAATGAATTTATTTCATTTTTATTAATTTATTTCACGTTCGTAATAAAATCTCGTTCGTGAAAGCGCAAACTGTCTAATGTTAATTGTAAACTTCATCGTGCTAATCGTTCATTTGGGTTTTTTACTGATTTAAGTTATTGTAATGCAGAATGGTCAGTGATAATCTCAAAATGTTGTCCATATATATAAGGTCTGAATTTTTGGATAGCAAATATAATTGCTAAACATTCTCTCTCTGTTGCCGAGTAGTTCTGTTCAGCTTTACTCAATAACCTACTCAATCGAGCCAAAAATTCGCGAAACTAAGCCGAGAAAACCGTTGTAGAAGCGCATTCAATTAATTTCATACAAATGAAAGTCGAAAAATTTAGTAGCGGAATCGTTTATTTGTAACAATAGTTATCGCAGATTGACGGTTTAAAAATAATGGAAAGAATTACGAGCGTGGAAAATGGTTGTATACGAGTACCTGTGGTGATCAGGGGGCAGCAGCGATGCAGATTAACAAAGGACAAAAAATCGGACAAATTGAAGAGGTTTGCGCCATCACTGCAATGTAGCGAAGTTAGGAAAATTGCAGCGGGGGATAGGCCAGATATTAGCATAGGGGAGGGGGTATCATCAGAAAATGCGCGTAAATTAGTAAAATTAATTAATGAATTTCGAGATTGTTTCGCTACAAATTTATTAGAAGTAGGGAAATTCGAAAATTTAAAAATGGAGATCGAGTTAGCATTGTCAAAAATTATCAATTTACGTCGTTAACCATACTTGGCAGCGCAACAAAAAGAAATTGATACGATGATTAGAGAGTTAGAAGAAGCAGGTTTTATTAGAAAATCAAGTAGTCCGTTTAATAGTCCGATTGTAGTAGTAAGAAAGCGAAATGGAGAAATCCGTATTGATTTTCGATTTTTAAACGAAGTGACGATTAAAGATCATTTTCCGTGTCCTCGAATGGAGGAAATATTCGACGGTACGCACGCTAAGTAAACTTTTTGGGGTTGCGATTAACAAAGGAAGGGTTAAAACCAGGGTTGGAAAAACGAGCGCCATTCGTAATTTCCCAACTCCGGTTGACGTTAGAGGAGTAAGAAGTTTTTTAGGTCTTTGCGGTTACTTTCGGCGTTTTATTTCACATTACGCGACAAAAACAAAACCATTAACGAGATTAACAATGAAAAACAAGATTTTTAGTTGGAGTAGCGAGTGTAAATTAGCTTTTGAAAATTTAATCAACGAATTAATTTCAGCACCAATTTTAAAAATCGTCAATAATACGCAAAAGTGTGAAATTCACACCGATGTGTCGCAAGAAGGGTTAGGAGCTGCATTAATGCAGTACGATGAAGAGGGAATTTTGCATCCAGTGATCTACGCGAGTCGGACAACATCGGATTGTGAACAGCGATATCACTCCACCGAGTTAGAATTGTTAGCAGTTGTATGGGCCGTGGGGCAATTTCGAATGTACGTGTATGGTGGAGAGTTCACGATCGTTACGGATTTCGAGGCAGTCCGATACGGTTTGAAAAAGAAAGAGTTAACACCGAGAATTGGACGCTGGGTAACTTCAAAACGATTCATCGACCGGGGTTAATGATGGGGCACGTCGACGCGTTGAGCAGGAACGTGGAAATTAGTCAAAATACGGAAACCGAGTTGGACGAAGTAATGGGGAAATTTCACATTAATCAAATAAAATTAATTAGGGGCAACTGGTTAGAAGCGGCGCAAGAAGGCGACCCCAAGTGTAAATCGATTTGAGACGCATTATTGGGCGGTGACGTTAGCGAGCCGATGAGACAGAAAATGGCAAAATTCGTATTAAAAAAACGGCACGTGTGCTTTGTTTTGAAAGAAAAAGGAGGAGATGGGACAAGAATGTTAATGTATTTGCCGAAATCAATTCGGCGACAAACAACGCGGGAAATATAAGAGTCATACGCGCATCCGGCAGTCGACGGAACAATCGATGACGCAATTTTAAAAAGATTTTGGTTTCCGCGCAGGAGAAAATTCGTGAAAAAAGTCATCGGGTCGTGTGTCAATTGTTTAATGTTTAAAGAACCAGGAGAGAAACGACCTGGAGCGCTTAATTCAATTATTCGAAAAAAATACCGTGGCACTCGGTGCATTTGGACCACATAGGCCCATTTCCGAGGAGCAATGGATTCCGTCATGTGCTAGTTGCGACATGTAATTATTCGAAAATTACATTTTTACGGGCAGTACGATCAACGAGCGCGATTGAAACGTGTAAAAAATTAAGAGAACTTTGTGCGAAAATGTGGATTCCGACAAGAGTAATTACGGACCGAGGAACAGCGTTTAAAAACAGTTTATTTACCGAATTATGCGAAGAGTTGGAAATTAAATATATTTTGACATCAACGGAGATTCCTCGGGCAAATGGACAAGTCGAAAAGATGAATCGAACACTTGTGCCAATGCTAGCAGGATATACGGTGAAAGATGACGGAAGTGATTGGACGAAATTTTTGGAAAATGTGGAAGTGGCGTTGAATTCTCGTATCAATCGGAGCACTGGGAAAACACCGATGGAAATCTTATTCGGATTCCAACCAAGAACAATTGTAGAACCAAAGTTAGCTGCGATGGCGATCGCAGACGCAAACGAAGAAGAGATTCAATTCGACGGAATTCGGAACGAGATGCATGAATCTTTATCGAAAGCGCAAATTCGGCAAAAGGCAGCATTTGACCGCCATCGAGGACCGAATAAAGAGTTTAAAGAAGGGGACAATATCGTAGTAAGAAGGAAAGCAATCGCGATACAAGAGTAAGCCGGAAAATTAGCAAGTTTATATCGTGGGCCACTAAAAATCGGACGAAAAATTTTGAAACAGTCTACGAAATTCAGAGCTTTGAGGACCCGCCTAAATTAATGGCGCCAGTAGATCAGTTAAAAAGGTGGGAAATAACGGACAACATTGGAGAAAGTGGGGCAAGCGATTACGAGTCAGAGGACGATGCTGTGGGGGATCGAGTCCTCGCGACTCAGATAGTCGGATGGTCGAGTGTGGAATTTTTGAGCAAGAAAGGACACGATAGGGGGCGTAGCAGTCGTGGTCATGTAGACGTGGCCACTTAATCAACGAATCAGGAGCCTGTGACGGTCACGAACCGTAGTTTTGGTTAGGAATTGCCACCAGAGTGCGCTATTGCATCTTTGGCGGCATATTCGATTATAACTATAAAAATGAATAAGTGGATAATAAATATCGCACTTATTTATGACATTGATCAAAGTAATGGCCAATAAATATATAATCTATATATTGTATTGACCATTTGCCCCAATCCACATCGGAATGTTGGATGATACCGGAAGTGGTCATCACATTCCACAACCGGCATCACCCATTGGCCACTCTGTTATCTTCACATTCCTTAGGGATTAGTGAGAGATTAGCAGAGTATATAAGCTCAAGCAAAAACAGGAAGTAGTGTGAAATACTGAACTGAAACCCTGAACTGAATGTTTGATCTGTGATATTGTTTGCCTGTGATTATTTGCCTAGATGGTATGTGTTATTATATTGAGTGTATATATTGATATTGAAAGTGTAGTGTAACATAACCATAGCATTTTATGGGTTGCGTGTTACTAACCATACTTTATAGTGTCATACATGTATATAGTCGATGTATTGCACGTCCCTGTGGCACCTGTGTTTGTGTTACTCAGTAACACCTGTTAAATAGGTTGAATATGAGGCGAACATGGGGTCAAAATGACTATACTT
>AFFK01016814.1:0-16268 GCA_000239455.1 Strigamia maritima | reverse complement strand
TAACTGTTTTTCTTGGGTCTTAAACCATCTTGTGGCCTAATGCCCGTCACTTGACCGATTCTCGCAGCATTTTGGGCCGTGTCGATGTCTGGTCTCGACATCAACTGCCCAATCAGTTTAAAGGAACTGAAGCTGTCGCAGAATCAGTCTGCCCTCCATCCTTAGATGGTGGCACATACCTGGCATCCTGACATTTGGAACCTGCATTCCTATTGTCGGATTGCCGATTTCCGCCATTCCCTGGTTATAACTACCCCTACCCCTATTATTATTGTACCCATTACCCCGAAGATTTGGATTATTCCCTCTATTATTGTTGAAACCACCTCGATTATAATTGTTCCTACTGTTGTAACTACTGCTTTGGCCATTAGAATAACCAGAACTATTCGAACCGCCATTATGTTGGCCGCCGGAATCGTTCTGACCACCATTTTGGCCATTTTGTCGTCTAAACCACTCTCTCTCGTCATTGTTCCACTGGACCGCCACATTGCAATACTTTTCTATGTGCCCTCGACCATCGCATCGGTGACACAAATAATTCCTAGTCTGTGTGCGGCATTCTACTGCCATATGCCCCAAAAGCCCACATTTAAAGCAATAACGGTCATTTTGCCTACGTCTGTCGTTCAGTGTAAACTGGTCGGTACCAGAGTTGACACCAACCGCCTGCATTTTCTCTAATTGCCCTTTTAAGTCCGCTAATTGTTTGGTTAGGACCTCCACTTCGTTTACTATCGCTGGTTCTCTGCTTTCTTGGTCTTTGGCTGTTGTTGAACCGCCGAGACCTCTAAACTAGCTAAATTGGATGTCGCAGTTTTTTGCAATGCTGTTCATAACTAGTTCCTGTCGTGTAACCCAATTTACACACTCCTGCAAGTCGCTAAAGTCCCTCTGCATCGCCATTTTTTCCCTAATATCTGCTTTGGAACCCAGTTTAAATCTAGTCATTAAAGTTCTGTCTTTATTTGCCGTATAGTCGCTTTGTTTTCGCATAATGCGCTCGAGATACCCTCTTAGCCTAGCCGCAAAGTTCACTGCGCTTTCTTCCTTTCTCTGCGTTGCAGTCTGAAACTGATCGATATGGATCTCGATTGGAATTATCTGCCCAAATCTCCCTCTTAAAAGCTCGAAAAACTCAACTTTTTCTGTGCAGTTAATTACCTCGTAGCTATCGTTTAACCATACATTTGCGTCTTCTACAAATTTAGACCTAATCACTTTACAAATCTTAGCACCTGATAAGCCCGAATCGATTTCAAATTCATTTATTGCCGCTATAAAACGCTCTACCGAACTTCCGCCTGCTTTATTGCTTCCCGAAAATTTTGGGATCATTGAAATTAAATTCGACATGTTGAGCGCAACATTTATCGCCGCTTGCGCTTCCGCTGCTAGTTCTTCTGCTGTTTTACTCATTTCGAAATAATTCCTAGCTAATTGTTGAAAATCAAGTTCTGTGTTCATATATCGCGCCAAAAGTCCTTAACCCTAACCTAGCACGCTGTTGCAACAATGTCAGAATCGCAAAACCCAAAAACACACTTTGTTAAAATCAGAAAGTCACTTTTTATTAAAAGTCAAACTTAAACCTAACATACAACTGAATTTCCAAAATAAAACACAAGGTATATCAAATCTCAATTGAATCCGCACAATGTCCAATCGACGCACACTTTTTAATGCGAAATTTCTCTAATTAGGCCTACTTGACCATGCGGTCAAAATTTCTCAAATTCGAATTCTTTGCAAAAATCGCAACCAAAAAGCTGGTTTGGTCACGGCACCATTGTGGCATATATTTATTTTGTATTTAAATTAATAAAATTGATTTTTACTTTTATCTCTGATCGTATAGTGGATTTTATTATTTTATTATTTAACTCTATCGGTTCTCCGCGTGCGCGATGGATTGAACAAAGGACGCAAACAATTGGAATTTAAAATAAACACTTTTATTAAAAATAACTAATCCTAACATGAATAATAATAAATTTGACAAATACACAATACAATCAATCAATTTCTCTTACTCTAAGCTCGGCATTTAAAACCAATTCAAATGGAGCGCGCAAAATCTCGGATACGGTCGGGGGCTTAAATCGCTTCTCCTTCTTGCACCGCGTGTTTTGTCGGCTGACACGCGATGGCCATCAACAGTAGCGATATCGCTAAGGGCGGACTCACTGTCGGATCAGGAATGGCAAGGATTGTCGGCAAGTTCGCGTTTTTATAGTAACTGACCGGAAGTGCACGTTTGCTGGACGTTACAGTCCGGCAGTTACGTTTTTGTGGCGCCGCCTGGCGTGAATGTGGCGAATCTATGCCACACTCTTAAGTGTTACATAAAATTTGAATAAATTACAAATAGGATTTACATCAAAATAACTTAGAAAAATAAATTATATAAAATTAAATAATTCTGAAATTTGTACTCTCCAACATGTGGCTGACGTACGTGAACTTCGATTCGCTACGTCTCGGAACCGGCGACGTGACTTTGCGTAATTCTTCGGCCGCGTAAAGGCTCTCGGCGGCCGCAGACAAACTGCTTATATGCCGCAAGTGAATTAATGCATGTAATTTCGAGAAAACTCACTCTTAAACGGTCCAAACATGTAAAACAACTTGTTTATTGGTAGGAGCACTTCACAGGCGCCATCTTGGCTGAACCTGGGCAGGAAGGAGAAGGCCCAGGACAAATTGTAGTCTCAGGCTGAATAAAAGCATTAGGTCACTGCTAAAAATAGCCACTCATCACCTAGGTGATGGAAATGCTTTTGTAAAATAGAGAACTGATGTCATACATCTAGATCACTTGACATGCAGTTCTCTAAAAGGAGAACTGGCAAACAAATAGACCAAATTGGTGCAAAAAATACAGTTTTGACATGAAAACAAAAACTACCAATTTGGTAAACCAGCCAAGACCATTAACTACATTAATAATACCAAAATAACTGTTAATGATCAATAATTGCCAAAATAAATTAACAGACAATATCTTAAATGCCTAATTGGCAATTATTATAACATGGGGCTTTTGTTATTAAATAAAACAATTCAGAGCTGTGTTATGACAATCTTTGACATAAACACAGCCATAATTGGGCTGAAATCACATGCTGGATTTACTAAATACCTACAAAAGCACCATTCGGTGCACATTTGGTTTTTCACCTTATTGCGGTATTTTCGATGTCCAGTGCGTACCAGTCGAATCGAAATTCTGAAATTACTGCCAGTAAATGAGGAGCTCGACACCTTCATAAGTCGACTAGAGAAGGCAGAAGATGACCTAATCGCCGCCAATGCAAAATTGAAGCCCGAAGACCAGATCAAAGCCTATATTCTGCTCTCACGTGTCGGAAAGGATTTTGAATTGCAGATTCGGTCAATCTACCTATGGCAGAAAGTCAACTTCACCTACGAAAAGGTCCAAGAAGCGTTATTGTTAGAAAACAACCGCAGGAAACTTAGTGAAAAATCTTTCGAGGCGGCTACGGCTTATTCATTAAGTCTTAAAGGCCATAGTGTAGTGAGTGATAGTGGTGTTTCATCCAGTGACAGCAATACTCATCTGCAGTCAATCACTGCTACAACTGTGGCATCAAGGGTCACTACGCACGTGATTGCACAAACCAAAGGTGCCGAGGTCTCAGCAGCCACAGCAGGGCCTGAGATCAAACTTCTAAATGTGTATTTTGTAAAAAACTTTAAGCGTAATCTTATTTCTATTGGCAAAATCGATTGTGCAAAATACCATGTATCAATTTATAGTAATTTAATGAAAGTGTATAAAACTAATTCCAAGTTTTGCTCGTTGTACGGTAAATTAGAGGATGGACTCTACCGTATTCAGGGGCCTGTTAAGTACCGACAAAGTAGTAATACTAATTTAAATAAGTCTGGAACTTGTGCAACAGAGCCAAGTTCAACGGGCAAGCCTGAGAATTACAGTGTTTCTGTGAACATGTGGCACCAAAGTTTTGGACACATGTACACAAAGGGTCTAAATTATTTATTGAACAATGTTAATGTTAAGGGTATCGAGTTGCACCAAAAGGTGTCAAATGCCATTTGTGACAATTGTGAGTTGTCTAAATCCACCAGGGCAGGATTTAAGTCTGAAAGTCTGCTAGTAGCTAGTGAGCCCCTTGAATTACTTCACATGGACCTATGGGGGCCCTGTCCTGTCCCATCCCTAGGGGATGTTTGTCATATCTCCTTTTAGAGAACTGTATGTCAAGTGATCTAGATGTATGACATCAGTTTACAAAGCATTTCCATCACCTAGGTGATGAGTGGCTATTTTTAGCAATGACTTAATGCTTTTATTCAGCCCGAGACTACAATTTGTCCCGGGCCTTCTCCTTCCTGCCCAGGTTCAGCCAAGATGGCGCCTGCGAGGTGCTCCAGTCAATAAATCAGTAGTTTGTTATGTTTGGACCAAAATTGAGTGAGTTTTGTCGAAATTACACACATTAATTCACTTGCGGCATATAAGCAGTTTGTCTGCGACCGCCGAGAGCCTTCAAGCGGCCAGAAACGTACGCAGAGTCCCGTCGCCAATTCCGATGTTGGAGAGTACAAATTTCAGAATTATTTAATTTTATATAATTTATTTTTCTAAGTTATTTTGATGTAAATCTTATTAGTAATTTATTCAAATTTTGTATAACACTTAAGAGTTTGGTCCATTGGGACATACATAGGCCTAAACATTTTATAGATTAGCCATATTTGTTTTTGTATGGTTTAGTTAAGTTTGTTTTGATTCTGTTTGTTTGTTTACTTTTGTTAAGCAAGGTATCATGCAGTTGTTTACCTTTTGTGTTTTTGTTTATATTTTGAGTACCTTGCTTTGTGTAGAGTTCTTACCTGTATTAGTGTTTGATTTTGCCTCTAGGGGGTACTTGTTTGTATCAATCCAGGTGATTGCAAATGGCTGCCAACAGGTAGTTGGCTAGTCTAGAGTTTTTGTTTTGTAAGTTTTTCATTCATTTATCCATTAAATTAATTTTATGATGTTATTATTTAAAGGCTTGTTTATGAGTGTGGCTTATGAGAGCTAGGTAAGCTCAGCCAGAGGACTTACTCACTCTTCCAGTTCCGTGTTCATCATTTCCGAGGTCAGAGGAGTACTAGTGAGTACGCGAAGTGTTTCTCTGAGTCAGCGACCACCTGCAACCTGCTCAGGGCGAGCTATCATGCCGGTTGAGCGCTACGCATGATCCGCGAAGTATCAAGCAGTGAAAAACGACCACCCAGCACAGAA
The DNA here is from genome assembly GCA_000239455.1 of Strigamia maritima. NCBI lineage: Eukaryota > Metazoa > Arthropoda > Chilopoda > Geophilomorpha > Linotaeniidae > Strigamia > Strigamia maritima. The sequence continues at coordinate 10,987 of AFFK01016814.1, read as the reverse complement.
TACGGTATCATTTTCTCCGAGACTGGTTTGAAAAGGGTTATTTTAAATTATGTAAAGTCCCGGAGGAATTCAATGTAGCAGACATCTTTACGAAGTGGCTGCACAGTGATCGCGTCAAAGTCTTGTGCGACACTGTATTTGATGTGTTATCCCGATAGTTTGTTTTCTCGAAGGGCCCTGACATCATGTGTTGTAAGTTGTCTGGCCTAATGTGTGTTGTCCACACCTGTTTCTGTTTATAGGGGCGATTGTAGGTCTGGGTAAACGGAAACATTTGTGTGCGGCATGTCATGCACATAGTTTGTGCATGATGTGTGTTTTTGTGACATTCTTAGATGTTCACAATTTTGTTTTTAGTTTTGATTTTATAATGTTATGATGATCTAATGAAATCATCATAATATTATCTGATGTGCTGGTATTTTATTTTGTTATTTATATTCAGTGCATTATCAGATTCATATTAGCCTGTTTTCTACTTTTGAATCTGCTCTTAATTGTTTGTATTCATTTCTTAGAATGCGCTTTGTGTTTCTGCTCAAACCTAGATGTAAGCAGAGACCCATGTGACCTAAAAAAAATTAATTTTAAAAAATATAAAAAATCTTTAAAAAAAAAAAATTAGTTGTCATCAAATTCGTCAGAAATTGGGTTGACAATGATTGGCGGTTTTGCCGATGAAGTCAAAACACTTGAAACAGTTGACAAATTTTCATTCTTATCCGCAGGTAAAAAAAAAAAAATATTAGTCATAGAAATAGAAATTGAAATCAAAAAAGTAGTTTTTATACTACCTCTTATGACGAAACCCATGATAAAGGCCGTCAAAATAAGGCCGTCAAAATAAGCGCAATGAATAGGGTTAAGAAAAAACCCTGCTTCTGACTTAACCCTATTAATTTACATTGCTAATAAAATTTAAAAAAGTATCAGTAATATAAAAAATTATAAAATTTCAAAACATACCAGTCCTCGTGCTTCAATTTCCAAAGTCACTGTTGAAATTGGATTCTCATTCTCATTCTTATTTGCTGCAGAGCTGCTGGAACCATCTTCAATCCTAATATTTCAACCATTGTTAAAAAACAAAAGCAGGAAAACAAAGGGTGGATCTCAAACAAAAATGAGATGTGAATGTAGGCTTTGGTGGCCTTGCCGTAGGCCTTGGTGTAGGTATCAGCATGTCATTGTGTAAATATAAGTGTTCTTTTTCTTTTTAAAAAAATGTTTTAGTAATTTTTAAATAAAAAACAACTTTTATAGTAAAAAATGTTTACTTATGCTAACAATAACAAACAGATAAAAAAAATAAAAAATAAAAGGATAATTTAATATATGATCCCCGGAATGAGGGTCTTAAATTTTCTCTTTCGTGCCGTTTTGATAACTCGGGAAGGGACCATAGAGCTGCTATCTAAAAAAAAATAAACAAATTAAAAAAATAAAGTGTGACAGTGTGGAATCGGGGTCGATATTGTTATAATGTCGGCCGATCCAACAATGCATATAACACGATACAAACACAAAAGTACCGAGAATAAAGGATATGCAAATATAGTTCAATTTATTTCCTGAATTTATTTACACTTACAATTACATAAAATACTAAGATATGCAAATATAAACTTATTTACATATCTTAGGCCTACTTTGGTTCCATGTGCTTAGGCTTAACACAATGGGGAAATCATGACGATCCTGAGGGATATGGCTGACTTAAAGTCTGTCACAACCAAAAGGATAAAGGGAATTGATTGTATCTATTCAGGGAAGAATAATACAATCATGCTGCAATAAAATGTTAGCAGAAGAGAAAAGAGGTGCAAACAGTCAAGCCGTGGTCATCGGCGACCTAAGTGGTTTGACCCACATTCCGCGCTTTGCACGGCGCGTTATTTCTGCATTAAGGGCCCAGGGCCAGAAAATGGGAAATAAGCAAGAGAGTTACTCACCGCAGCCCCGGTCCAATGCCGCGTCTTATCGCGGTACCACCGTCGATCGGTGGCCGTCGCTGTCGCCCCGGATGCCGTCGGGCCACTGCGACAAAGGGAAGTACCTCGAAGTTGGCGGCCAAAACTCAACGTACAAGTTCCATACATGTACGGGCAGGAAGATATATTGGCCCCATGTTTATCTCATATTTACCTAACATGTTGTAACTTCATACAACAATAAACATAGGCGCCACAGGGAAATGCAATACACTTTTAAATATAAATACACATGACACTTAAGAATATAAATACAAGGCATACACTATTAAAATACACTACACTGTAATAATAATAATATATACACTTCAATAAATACACTCAAAAAAATAGTATCACAATATAAATACACTCAAATGTAAAAGCACAAACCATTTAGGCAAATAATCACAGATAATTCAAACATTCAGTTCAGGGTTTCAGTTCAGTTTTTCACACTACTTCCTGTTTTGCTTGAGCTTATATACTCTGCTAATCTCTCACTAATCCCTAAGGAATGTGTAGATAACAGAGTGGCCAATGGGTGATGCCGGTTGTGGAATGTAATGACCACTTCCGGTATCATCCAACATTCCGATGTGGATTGGGGCGAATGGTCAATACAATATATAAAATATATATTTATTGACCATTACTTTGGAGTTGAACATGAATAAGTGCGATATTTATTATCCACTTATTTATCTTTATTGTTATAGTTCGAATATGCCGCTAAAGACGCATAGCGCGCTCTAGTGGCAATTCCTTGCCATAACTACGGTTCGAGACCGTCACAAAAGAATTGAAAATAGTAAAAGATATTTTATAAATTACCAATACTGTTTCTTGCAATAGTTCTAGTAACTGTTGTAGTAGCTCGAGTTGTAGTAGCACGAGTTGTAGTAGCAGGAATGGAAGGTCGTATAGAATTGCAACCTAAAAAAAAAAAAAAAAAAATACAAGTTAAAAAAGAGTTAAAAATAATAAAAAAATAATTTTATAAATTACCAATAGTGTTGTTTCTTACAATAGTTGTACTAGCTGTTGTAGTAGCAGTTTTAGTATCAGAAGGTGGCATAGAATTGCTGTCTAAAAAATTACAAAATAAAAGAAATTGAAAATAGTAGAAAATAATTTTATAAATTACCATTAGTGGGAATAACAGCTGATGCTACCAATGAAATAAATCCTAAAATAAAAAAATATATGTATATAAAAAAGTTTGGGAAAAAGAAAAATAAAATATAAAATACCATTTTCCATGAAAAAATTAAGTATCAGAATACTTACAATAGTTATTAAAAGTATTAACACAACACTTTTATAAATAATGGAGCAGATATTCTAAAAAATCAAAATAAAAATTTAAAAAAAAAAAAAATCTCTTATATAAAAATGTTACATGTTTAGAATTATCCAATTTGGTAATAATATTGCTAGACTTGTTAATTAGCTCAGGTGCTCTGAAATTTGAAAAAATAAAAAAAAATATCAGAAAGAAATAAGTAAAATAAATAACTTACTCCATAACATCAAAGTTGAAGCTTTTAAATCTTTCAGCCTATGTGTTGCTTGCCATTTTAGAAATGAAGCAAAGAAAATGAAACTAAGAAAGTTGAGATATAGAAACATGATGCTTGGAATTTTTTTGTTGACATTTTTACAAAACATTGTTTCTCTCTCATGGAGACTTTGAACACCTCAGAGTCAGTGATTCAAAGCACAAGCTATTGCTAAAAAGAACAATACAAAAAACTTTAAAAAAATATTAAATAAAATTTTATTGCAGAAATTTAAATAAGAATTTATAACAGAAAAATTTGGAAAAACAAAAAACAATTTTTTCTCTCCTAAATAATTATCTCATCATTAAATATTGAAATAAAATACATATTTATCATCAATCTACATGAGTAGATCATTAAAACACAGATGCATAATGGTTAAAAACACACATCATTAGACACGTATTTGCTTACAAGTTTTGTTTACCGTATTTTGTCGATTAAAGGCTGCGGCCTTTATTACAAATTGCGGCCATAATTCGAGGGCGGCCGTAATTCGAGGGCGGCCGTAATTCGAGGGTGGCGTTTAATTCGTTTGTCATAAATTGCCTTGCATGTACGCAACTTTTCAAATTGTAAAATAAAAAAAAATTTTTCTTAATTTTTTTTTTTTTACGTTTTACAACGTAGAAAGTTGCGTATATGCAACGCAATTTATGTCAAAACGATTTAAGCGCCGGTACATATACCCTAGGTATAGAGGTATATATACAGTAATGTATGTAATGTACAGTAATTGTAATTTCTAATGTGTTGATCTGCAAACGTATTAAAAACGTTTGCAGATCAACACATTAGAAATGAAACTTCGAATAATAGCCGCGCCCGCAAACATTTCGAATAATGGCCGCGGCCGTAATTCGAGTGCGGCGTTTATTTCGAATTACAGCCGAGGGGCGCGGCCGTAATTCGAGGGCGGCCTTTAATCGACAAAATACGGTATTTACTTCCCTCAATTCATTATCCCCCACTTGTATTCAATAAAACCCTATTCTTTTATTCTACACCTGTTCTCCAACTAAATATCCACCCCTAAGTCACTTTTCATAAAAGCAAAACAAAAAAAGGAGAGGATCTAAAAAAAAGAAGGGGCTAAAAAAGGATAGGGCTAAAAATGGGGTCCCCCGCTTGACTGAACCAACCAACATCCTGGACTATAGAAAATGGAGGGGGAAGGGGGGGTCGGGGAGTCCTGTCCCATAGCGGCCTTACCCTACTATTTAGACTGAGGATTGCAGTCAGAAGCAGGATGCTTGATGACGTCACTTCCTCTATTAGCGAGAGGCACGCGCCACCCTAATGAACCATCTGGTGCACCCCTATCCAAAAACACTCTAAGTGGGCGGATCAAGACAGTTCCTGTCTTGAGGGTGCTTTCATTAGTAAGAAGAACACTCTAAATTTAATAAAGACAATGTGGTTTAATTATAAAGAATAAATCATATTTATTACTGAATTATACAAAATAAAATAAAACATTATTATTTATTTAAACTATTAAATCAAGATTGTCTGGGTGGACCTGTTTGGGTCACCACAAGTTGCAATCTCTGCCGCTTCATAACCCACGGCCAACTTTGTTAGATCGGAAACTGACATTGGTAACTTCATAACAATCTCTTTTACCAAAAGCGGATAAAGAATTCCCCTCGTCACTTGATCAACTATGACGTTCTCTGTTTCCTTTGCCGATGAAAAATTGCACCGTTGTGCAATAGTACGCAGGTCTGCAATAAATACCTCAACCGATTCATCCGGTTTTCGCCTTCATGCTGCTAGCTTCGGGCAATATATGATGTGTCCACTGCTGCATAATACGTTTCCACCAACGTGACGAGCTCAGCCCTTGTCTGACCACTCAGAGACTCCGGTTGTATCCAATTCTTTAACTTCGTATATAACTTTGTTTCCATGACTGACAAATACAATCCTGTCTGCTTGGCCGGACTAATATCATTGAGCGCCACAAAAATATCAAACCTTTCTAACCAGGTATCTCACTCTTGTCTCGTGGAATCATCGTATGGCACTACTATGCCCAAAATCGCTGTCTGTTTTGCCATCTTATATACTTGTAATAGAATTCTGCTCTAATGAAATCTGGCTCCAATTCCAAAATGGCTACCTCACGTGGGCCTAATGAAACGTTTCAAACCTCGTTCCTACTTGCAAATTACTTAAATTCTCTTCGTATCAATTTTTATTTGCCAATCGCTCATTTATATTTCTCTTTATATGTTCGCTCAGAGTCGTACCTCAAACGGCATCACAGCCTATTGTTCCAAACCCAACAACAGCTGTTTATCCAAAATTATCTCTTCTACTGATCAGCTGATCGATTCTCTCTATTTACACATAATATCCTCTTCAAATTTGTTTGTCAACTGCGCCAAATGTCGTGTCCTATGGTACTATTGATTCTTTATAGGCCTCATCTGGCCCTAAAGGGGACTAGAATCCTAGGCCTAAGTTAATGCACGTCTGCCTAGTCTTAGCTTAAGTTGTCAACTAAACTTTTTATTGTTTATGCATTGTTACATCTCTATGCAACCTTGTAACATGGGTTCACTACACTGTGATACGGCCTTTGACAACGATAGACCTCAACGTGACGTGACATTGAACTGGGGCTGCGGTGAGTAACTTTTCTGTTGTTTATTTCCCAATTTCTGGTCCTGGGGTGTATGGCCTAAGTCGCCGCTTGCGTCTATAAACTCAATTCTATCTATCTATCCATCTGGTTCTGGGCCCTGAATGTAGAAATAACGCGCGGTGTAAAATGCGGAATGTGGGTCAAACCACTTAGGTCGCCACGTGGCAGTGGCTTGACTATTTACACCTCTCCCCCTAATATTTTATTACAGTTGTGTTGAATGTAGTATGCTTTCCTGCAGAGATGCAATCAATCTATCTTGTTCCTGTTGGTTGTGACAAACTTTAAGTCGACCATATCCCTCAGGATTGCCAAGATATCACCATTGTGTTAAGCCTAAGCACATGGACCAAATAGGCCTAAGATATGTAAATCGATCACATTTGCATATCTTAGTATTTATACAATTGTAAGTGTAATAAATTCTGTTAATAAATTAAAACTATATTTGCATTTTATTTATCTTGGTACATTTTGGTGTTTTGTATCGTGTTATATCCCATGTAGCCCCAGGCCGGCGGCCGAAATCGTCGATTCGACGGCATTCACAGCCGCTATTGCCGCCATGGCAGTGTAGCGGTGGTGACGCCATCGAATCGACGTCGTTCACCGCCACTATTGCGCCATGGCGGTGTAACTGCGGTGACCGCCATTGAATAGACGGCGTCCACCGCCACTATTGCGCTGTGGCGGTGTAATGGTGGTGACCGCCATCAATTCGACGGCGTTTATCGCTGCTATGCAGCTGCATGAAACAGGCGGCGGATCAGCGGAGCTGGACGACGTCGAATCGACAGCATTGTAGGTATTTAGTAAATCCAACATGTGATTTCAGCCCAATTATGGCTGTGTTTACGTCAAAGATTGTCATAACACAGCTCTGAATTGTTTTATTTAATAACAAAGGTCCCGTGTTATAATAATTGCCAATTAAGCATCAAAAATATTGTCTGTAAATTTATTTTGACAATTATTGATCATTAACAATTATTTTGATATTATTAATGTAGTTAATGATCTTGACCAGTTTACCAAATTGGTAGTTTTTCATTTCATGTAAAAACTGTATTTTATGCACTAATTTGGTTCATTTGTTTGTCATTTCTCTTTTTAGAGAACTGTATGTCAAGTGATCTAGATGTATGACATCAGTTCTCTATTTTACAAAGCATTTCCATCACCTAGGTGATGAGTGGCTATTTTTAGCAATGACTTAATGCTTTTATTCAGCCCGAGACTACAATTTGTCCCGGGCCTTCTCCTTCCTGCCCAGGTTCAGCCAAGATGGCGCCTGCGAGGTGCTCCAGTCAATAAACCAGTAGTTTGTTATGTTTGGACAAAAATTAAGTGAGTTTTTTCGAAATTACACACATTAATTCACTGTTTATTCAAATAAGTGACTGTGTATAACATTATATTGAGTGTATTTTGTGTTATTTTTGTGTTTTGCGACATGTGCTATTTGCTATTTTAAGTTGTGTGTTATTTTGCCAGCTGGCACATTTCTGTTTTGAAATGTTATTGCATCTTGGTACTTAGTTCAATTTTGGTGTACCTTGTGGTGCATGCCAGTACGATAATAATGGACATTATGACAGTGTGAATAGCTGTGTGATATGTCGTAATGTCTCTTGTATAAATATGTGTAATTTAAGGAGGACATTGTGAGTGACCGATGTAAATTATGCATAATTATTGTGTCTTAAGCCTGATTGGTAAAAGTGTATCAATTACCAATTGGTATTCATTGTGTTGGCTGCACCTGTGTGGTCATATCAAATGCATTATAAGGATTTATTATGCTAAAAACCATGTATGGTGAATGAATGCGGTGAATTGCGTGCATATGCGGTTGTATTTATGTGTTAGATTAATTATTGCCATATATGGGTGTTATATAATTTGTATTAACTGTTTGAGCAATGTTAATTATGCTTGTGTATCAATTTGGGTATTTATTGATTATTGTTTGCAGTTACCTAAAGGTGACATGTGTGATAATCATGTGTTGTAATGATTGTCACACCTTTTGTACTGATAATGAGTGTTTTGTGCCTTATTGCACATGTTTTCCAATTTTGTAGTGAGTTTATACCAAAATGTGACTGTACTTACCTTTTGTGTATGTCATCTGCAAAGATTTTGATGTAGCAGACGACATCAGAGTTTCATGTGATTGCCAACAGGTGGTGTTTTAATAGTGTTGTATCATCTTTTGTCAATCACTCAGTGGTCAGTCTTTCACCAAGTCAGGTGATGTGCACCACCTTTTAGGTGAGCCAAGATGGCTGTGTGCATGACAGCATGTCATAAGTTTGTTTCAACTTACTTTTATTGGAATAAATCTTCCGTAAGTTCTTTGTTTGTTTTTTAAACATTGTTTGGACTTGTTTATTGTGCTGAGCATCAAAAACAGCACTAGGAACTTCAATTTCCATCAAGAGTTAGGCAGAAAAGCAGCGGGACGAGGTCGTGCGCATTTCATTATCTTTAAGCGAGTACGGACCTCGCGTATAAGTTCGGCCGTGTCCGGTGGCCCGCGTACGAGGAGAAAATCGGCATTTTCTATTGAAATTTCAAAAATGAGTTTTTGCGAGTTTCTTGTGTTTCGCTCGTATTTATGGGGTGCGAGCGATGTTTTGGGACCAGGAGCTCACACCGACACCCTACGTTGCACCGCAGCAAAGCTGTTGTGGAATATGTTTGGCCAGGACCCACGAGCTCCGTAATGGTCAAGAAATTGGTGAAAATTGTTATTTGTGTGTAGGAACTGATGCAGACTCGGATGCATAAACTGGAGACACAAGGAAGAAAAACGAGTTGACTGAACACATCGCAATATCGCGAGTGCTAAGTTTAATTTCATATAAAAGCCAGGTGGCGCCAAACCTACGGATATCTACAGGTGACACCCAAATATAAAATACAACTTACAAATGATACAGTGTCTCACAGGAGACAACAAAACATAATAAATAGAAACATAATATACTAAATAAATACAAATTAAATGAGAACATATATTAACAATTTCCCCCGTTTGTATTTATTTCATCAAATAGCAACAATAACCAAAACTAAACAAATATATCCAAATATTTACATAACTCTGCTATTTTGTCTTTATTAACACGCTTCGTTAGTATGTCCGCCAAATTCTTTTTGGTGTAAACATATTGCAGACTAAATAAACCACTTTGATAGTTTTCCTTCACAAACTATATTTCAATATATTTAGTCTTTGAATTGTTTACATCATTACATATAAAGTGTATGGCAGCCCGGTTATCGCAATTCACAGAGACTTTGCCAAAATCTAAATTCCGGACTTTACTGACTTCATTTAACAAACGTCTGAACCAAATGATCTCTTTCACCAACTCAGACAATGCTATCAATTCAGCTTCCATAGCACTCATTGTAACCAAATTCTGCTTAGTCGTTCTCCAAATCACAGGATTATTACCAATGCAAACGATATACCCAGTAATGGATTTCCTGTCATCAGGAGATGTCGCCCAACTAGCGTCGACAAAACAGTTAACCGATAAATCAAATTCACTGCTAAGATGAATAGTCTTCTCTTTCGTACTTAGAACATAGTTCCACAATTGCAATAAGCAATTCCAGTGGACTAGCCTCGGCTTAGCATTATAACGAGCCAGTATGCCAATGGCAATGCAAACATCCGGTCTAGTATACCGTGAAACGAAGAGCAAAATACCCACTAAGGTTCTATACGGATAAGTACACGAGTCTAGAATATCGCCCTCAACACTTAACTCCGCTAAATCGAACCCTACTTTAAACGGCTCTGCAACTCGCTTAAATGGAAAATTGCTGAATCTTTTCATAAGTTCAATGATATAAGACGTTTGGCTAAATTGTAACCCTTCTGATTCCTGTATTATATCTATGCCTAAGAACCTTTTAGTTTGTCCTAAGTCGACACATTTAAATGCCTTGTTCAATAACACAATGGCATGTTGCTTGGACCTCTCGTCCTTTGCGAACACAATAATATCATCGATGTAGAATAAGATGATAACATCCCATCCAAGACGATACACGCACTGGGTGGAAAGAAACTTATCAAACCCTAATTTAGTAATCTCCTCACTCAGCTTGAGGTACCATTGCCTTCCCGCCTGTTTGTAGACCATAAAGAGATTTGTCAAGCTTCCAAACCCTGTTTTTGTTTAGGATGCAGGACTTCCGGAATTGACATGTAACATTTTCCGGCAGATCCCCATACAGAAATGCACACTTAACATCAAGATGTGTGTCAACCCACTTCAAGAATAGAATGAGAACAATAAACAAAAACTTGACAACAATAAAATTAACAACCGGGTTGTAAATCTCGTTAAATTCTGTACCCTGCTCTTGCAGGAACCCCCTAGCAACGAGCCTAGCACGATGGCGTATGACCTTGCCAGTCGAGTCACGCTTGCGTACAAAAACCTACTTATGGTCTAAAACCTTCATGTTATCAGTCCTATCCATCTCCCTGAAAACTTCCCTTTCAGCTAGAGTTTTGATCTCGTCTGCCATTGCTAATTCCCAATCAGACTTATCATGGGCACCAATGGCTTCTCGAAACGTTAATGGGTTGGCCAAATCAACATTCGAGCACTCCAACCCGCCAAAATAAATACTCAAAATCTGCCAAATGAGATTCATTTGTATAAGTTGTCGACCCACCCTCATCTGGAGAATCAGTAGGAGAATCATCTGCTCTTCCCCCGTCGGCCAACTTTCTCAATGTCCCATTGTCCAACATACGGATTATTATATTT